>SKCR01012808.1:0-11891 GCA_019454045.1 Zanthoxylum bungeanum
ATTAATCGAGTTTGAATCATACGTCATGGGTGAATCTTCGGGAAGCGACCCAAGAGATCTCTGGATATGTTGGCAGTAAATACGGCCGTTAGATTATCTGAATACATACGTACCAAGTACTACGTTTTTACCGATTTACAAGACAAGGTAGCCTCTAGCAAAAAGCCATGCCTACCCAATTCTCCAGAAATATTCTTATTGGAATATAAGATCTATAACAGGCGTAGTATACCGTAGTATAGTGTATATCGAACCAGTATCGGATGATCACATGTAAGGCCTGGGGCTGGAGATGTGTCTGCCCGTACGATACACATATCGGACATCAATCAACCAGTCTCTTTGAATCGGATAATCCTGACCTAGTCATATTATCCCGATGTTGCAACCATTATAGAGTACTAGTTCTGTATCCCTCGCGATCATCATCTCCATATGTCTGAAGTGATACTTCCATCTTGACATCACACCCAATACACTACGATTCTCGATAAATCCAGAAGAGGTGTACACAGAACCCGTTAAAGCCCTGGACCACCAAAACTAAAGTTTACCGATTGTCGTAAGTACTAGCGATGCAAGTCTCAGGTTAAGATCATATGCACCTACCCTGAAGCGGACTCCCATAGACACGCAGACATACTACCAATGGGATTCCGCGGGGTCTATCCAGAGCGAAGCTGTTTTCCGTACCATCGGTAAAACACAACCTCCTACCGCACTTGCATAAGTATCCTATACTTAAATATATGAGAAACTATGCCGTTGTGCCCTCACAACATGCACAAGTGCAGTACTAGTCTATTCCGCATTATCGATGTCCAATCTCGATAATACTACGACTAGGGATATTTAATGATTAAACCTTTATGGATTGATACCGTCTCATATCATCACAATCCGGAACTAATCATAGGGACTCTTACTATTTATATCAAAGTAAATAATTAAATTACAAAACGGTAAAAGGCAATTTCATTACTACATAGTTAATTTTGTACATAATACAATATCATTTACAAAATAGTGACCATGGGTCATAACTGTCTAACATGGGTACCTGATCTCGCCTCATGTAGATATTAATCTTATTGAGGATAATGAACCGTCTACGTATGAGGAAGCAATACAAGATATTGATTCCGCTTTATGGCAAGAAGCCATGAAGTCTGAGATGGATTCCATGTATGCCAACCAAGTTTGGACACTGGTTGATGCACCAGAAGGTGTAAAACCTATTGGATGCAGATGGATCTTCAAGAAGAAGACCGACATGGATGGCAACGTGCAAACATACAAAGCTAGGCTTGTAGCAAAAGGGTATCGTCAACAATATGGTGTTGATTATGACGAAACCTTCTCAACCCGTTGCCATGATTAAATCCATTCGGATAATGCTTGCAATAGCTGCATATTTCGATTACGAGATATGGCAGATGAACGTTAAAACCGCTTTCCTTAACGAAAACCTTTGGAGGATGTTTATATGCAACAACCTGACGGTTTTATCGTACCTAGACTTGCAAACAAGGTTTGTAAGTTAAATCGATCCATTTATGGATTGAAGCAAGCATCACGGTCATGGAATCAGCGTTTTGATGAAATCATAAAAGAATATAATTTCGTGCAAAACGAAGATGACCCTTGTGTATACAAGAAGGTTAGTGGGAGAGCACTGACTTTTATTGTCCTTTATGTCGACGATGTATTGCTTATAGGCAATGACATTCCCATGCTAACGTCGGTGAAAGCTTGGCTTTCATTAAAATTCTCCATGAAAGATCTTGGAGAAGCAGCCTTTATTCTGGGAATAAAGATCTAACCGGATAGATCTAGAAAGCTGCTTGGACTCTCCCAGAGTACATATATTGAAAAAGTGTTGAAGCGATTCAGCATGGATCAATCCAAGAAGGGATTGATGCCAATGTTACGTGGTACCTCTCTGTCTAAGGACAAGTGTCCTAAGACTCAAGAAGAGAGAGATAGCATGAGTCGGATACCGTTCGCACTCGGCAGTCGGATCGATCATGTATGCCATGATATGTACACGACCTGATGTGTCATATGCTTTGAGCATGTGCAGTCGCTATCAGGCCGATCCAGGTGAAGGTCACTGGATGGCAGTTAAAATATCCTTAAGTATCTTAGACGAACTAAGGATGCTTCTTAATTTACGGAGAAGGAGAACTTGTGGTATCTGGGTATGCCGATCAAGTTTCCAAACCGACAAGGACGACTTCAAGTCGCAATCCGGGTACATTTTTGTTTGAATTGAATAACGAGCAGTGAGCTGGAAATCTTCTAAGCAAGATACTGTTGCCGATCAACGACAGAAGCGGAGTATATTGCTGCGTCGGAAGCAGCAAAGGAGGCAGTTTGGATCCGAAAGTTCCTAATTGGATTAGGAGTAGTTCCGTTAGCAGCTGAGCCCGTTCCATTGTATTGTGACAATAACGGAGCTATACCACAAGCTAAGGAACCAAGGTCTCATCAACGATCCAAGCATGTTCTTCGGCGTTACCATCTGATTCGGGAGATTATACATCGTGGCGATGTAAAAGTCGAGAAGAGGTCGCATCAGATAACAACATTGCAGATCCGCTGACGAAAGCTGTTTATCCGCAAGTGTTTGAACGACATATACATAATTCAGGTATTAGATGCTTGAGTGACTGGCTATAGGCCAAGTGGGAGATTGTTAGACGTTATGACCCATAGCGTCACTGTTTTGTAAATGATATTGTATTATTGTACAAAATTAACTATGTGATAATGAAATTGCCTTTTGCCGTTTTGTAATTTATTTACTTTGATATATAAATGGCGAAAGTCCATATGATTAATTCCGTATTGAGATGATATGAGACAGTATCAATACATAAAGGTTTAAATCATTAAATATCCCTAGTCGGAGTATTATCGAGATCGGACATCGATAATGCGGAATAGACTAGTATTGCACTTGTGCATGTTGTGAGGGCACAACGGCATAGTTCTCATATATTTAAGTATAGGATACTTATGCAAGTGCGATAGGAGGTTGTGTTTTTACCGATGGTACGGAAAACAGCTTCGCTCTGGATAGACCCCGCAGAATCCCATTGTTAGTATGTCTGCGTGTCTATGGGATGCGGCCGCATCAGGGTAGGTGTATATGGTCTTAACCTGAGACTGCATCGCTAGTACTTGCGACAATAGGTAAACTTTGGTTTTGGTGGTTGGGGGACCTTAACTGGTTCTGTGTTCACCTCTTCTGGGTTTATCAGGAATCGTAGTGCACTGGGTGTGATGTCAAGATGGAAGTGTCACTTCAGACATATGGAGTTGATGATCACGCGAGGATACAGAACTAGTGCTCTATAAAGGTTGCAACCGTCGGGACAATATGACTAGGTCAGTATTGCCCGATTTAAAGAGACTAGTTACTTGATGTCCGATATATGTTTGTACGGGGCAGACACATTTCCAGCCCCAGGCCTAACATGTGATCGTCCGATACTGGATCGATGTACGCAATACTACGGTATACTACGCTTGATATAGATCTAATATTCCAGTAAGAATATTTCTGGAGAATTGGGTAGGCATGGCGCTTTGCTAGAAGCCAACCTTGTCTTGTAAATCGGTAAAAACGTAGTACGAGGTACGTACGTGTTTGGATTATCCAACGACCGTATTTACTGCCAACATATCCGGAGATCTCTTGGGTCGCTTCCTGAAGATTCACCTATGATGTTTGATTCGAACTTTATTAATCTTGGATTAATAACGGAGAAACTTTATCTTGGATAAAATGCCTTATTAGGAGAGAGAGAGAGATCGATTAATTTGGAATTAATCGATAAAATAATATATTCGATATATTATTAAACGAAATTAGATTTCGACGCGGAATTAAAATCGGATTTTAATTCGGGCAAACGAATTAATTTAGAATTAATTCATTAGCGAACTGAATAGTAATTTCGCAAGGCGTAATTATTTAATTCACGTTGCGACGGAAATTCGTTAAATCGGAATTAACGAAACCGAGCCCGAAAGTGTTTGCGGACACATTCGTATTTTGAATCAAGTGATATCCGCAAATCACATCGCGATATCTCATTACTTAATACGAATAGATGGTGGATGTATCTAGTCACCTTTAAGGGATGATACATTGTCTCTAATCTCAAAGTGTGGTAATGATGGCAAATGATGGATTTCATTTTAGAGGGAAAGCCATGCACGGTTTTGAAGGATTTTTTGCATTAAAAAATTCTTTTGGTATTAGATATCATATCACTTTTCATTTCTTTGTCTCTCACGGTTTTTGGCATGCAAAGGGAACAAAATTAAAAGTGAAACACTCTCATCTTCTTTCTCTCTTGCTCACGCCGTGAGCTGCACATACAAGGCAGAAAATTGTTTTCTCATTCTCCATTTTTGCTAACACAAGGAAGGAATCAAAGGAGGTGATGGGGAAACCACCTTGGAGCTTGGAATACACAAAGCTTGGAGCTTTCTACTCTTTTCTCCTCTTGGCCGAAACTTCAAGGATCTTGGAGCTTCAACCTTTGTTCATCTTTTCATCACAAAAGCTTTGTAAGTATGATTCCGCCATGCTTCAAGTTTATTATATATATTCATTTTGTTGTATTTCATATGCTTAATCTTTCCTTGGGACTAATTATAGTAACCAACACTTTTCTCCGTGTAAGCAGTGGGAGTAGTCTTTGATATATTGATATAAAGTTTCATATATGATATAAAACTGAGAGACTTATGAGAAACTCCCATTAGTCGCGTTTTAAATATGATTTAATAAAGGACAAAGTAAGTCTATCAGTATGACAATTGGTGTAACTGTTTGACAGTTAACGTGTCTTTTATGTATATAGTATTCATCTTTCGTAAATGATGATTCCTTTGTCGAAAGATAGATTGATTAGAATGTCAAGTCAATCTTATGCATCATACGATGATGGCGTAATGAATGTTATATTATGAGCGATTATAGATATCAATTTAATCGTAATTGTTACAAGTTATTTTGATATGTTGTAGACCGTATGATGGGTCTTGAAACATGTTCTTTGTGATCTTTGAGTTATTAAGAACGAGTTTCTAATTCATGGAGAATTTAGTCAGCAATCATAAGGTGTCAGATTAATTTGGATCTTAGATTGTCTATGTCATATAAAGTCAGAAAAGATGCAGTGGGAGTGTCACCGTAAATTCTACTAAACTAGTGGAATCAGTTGCAACTTATGAAGTATTGACTTAGGAAGTTGCATAGTGACCTCATAGATTAGAAGTTTTCATATTAGTGTGGTGCTTGTGGTTGTCTCATAGTATTTGGATTTGATTTCTAAATACATAGATAACTCAGTAGTTATAGCACAATACTGATATAGCGTCTGAGTCATATTGATGTGGAATTTGGATTCTACAAAATATGAATGCTGTTGGCTAAGGAAAACAATTGGGTATGTTGGTGTAGGACACAGAAATCGGCGACGCTGTTCTAGGCTCGCCCTAGTTGGGAGTACGGAATAGCCCGCGGGGGAACTAAACTGGAGAAATAACATGGAGTCGCCACCCGGTGTGAAACGGGAAAATGATTTAAGGCCGCACTCACCCCTCGCAAGGGAATACCTCAAACCGTTGGGTTCGGAATGGTCCCTTACTTATGCCACTTGTAATGATATGATTTGTGCAATGAATTAACCGAATCTACGCAACATGTATGTTTAAGAGTAACTTAGATCTAGTTCACATTCATCAAAGTAAATCCTATGTCTAAGTTTGCATGCTTGAAAAGTAAATCATCATAACGGCAAACATACAATATCACACGGAAATCTCATTATCATACTTCAATTATATAATGCGGAAAACAAATAACAACCTAAACATAATGCAAATTCCAAACGCAAAATAAATAACTAATCATACTTAAGATAAACAACTAAACCATGCATAAAAAGTAACCCAATCATACTTAAAAAATAATAACATACTAGACTAAATCATGCTTAAATACAAGGTTGGATGAAACGAAATACGTGTGTCTCTCAAATGGTACGTGGCATTGTATCCCGAGTACAAACCGTACTACCGTCCATTCGGATTCAGCTACGGAATTTACGTCCGGGTTTCCATTCGATATACCATAAAAGAGAACACGCATTCCGTTCATCCAGAATTCACATCATGCATCAATCCTAATACTCATATGCAATAAAGTATTAAAATAAATAAAAACGAAAGATAATAAATAAAGAGGGTGCCCTCAAGTCTAACCTCTTTTGTCGTCTCTCGAAAGCGTGTTACACGGCGTCGGAAGAGTGGATGCTCAGTAACTCTCCCGGTTCACACCCGGTGGCGACTCCATGTTATTTATCCAGTTTAGTTCCCCCGCGGGCTATTCCATACTCCCAACTAGGCCGCGAGCCTGGAACAACGTCACCAATTTCTGTGTCTTATAGTCTGGCGACTCCACTGGGGATAGAGAATTGGCCCCGAAATAATGTCTTATAATGATTATGATTTGTGCTTTATTTAACCATGTCTACCATGGGTTGAAAATGGGTTTAATCAAAGGCACTTTTTGAGCTAGGTAATGGTTTGATGTCTTCCTTCATTCACTACCTTTCTATAAGGAAATCTTTGAAGACACCTAGACAATCATGTACTCGTAGCTTACTGTGATGGACTAATTTGGAGGACTCATTGTTTATTCCCGTCACCAAGGGATAAGAGCCTAATAGGCTTGAGTATTT
This sequence comes from Zanthoxylum bungeanum, assembly GCA_019454045.1. Classification (NCBI taxonomy): domain Eukaryota; kingdom Viridiplantae; phylum Streptophyta; class Magnoliopsida; order Sapindales; family Rutaceae; genus Zanthoxylum; species Zanthoxylum bungeanum. The sequence goes on from SKCR01012808.1 coordinate 6,765, forward strand.
AAGAGAGTTCGCTCCACCTTCCCTCTGGGGAATCTACAATGGGAAATCCATTTGACAGTCAGTCACGCATTTTAACTCGTTGGCACGTACCTTAGTGTATAAAAAAGGTGCGCTCACTTGGTCGCTCGGACCATTGAGTGGGGAGACCTAGTTGTGGGCAACCCTTCACCACCGAGAGCCTTTATCTATACCCCTATAAACCCGCACATGAACTGTAGTGGTAGAACTAATAGAAACTATTCATTTATGCTTGCATTTAGGACCATCGTCATTTGGATCCAGTTGGACTTTTTGTCATGAGGTATGGGCTTGTTGGGCCATTTAAACTGGGACGAGTCCGTGCTTTATGGCAATTGGGCCAAAAGCTTCTAAATTCTGATGGGTCACTTTATGTTTAGGCCTTTTATCATTTGAAGTTGTTTAGCCATGTTATCGCAAAAGTGTAAACCTATTGGGCCTTTTCAACTGGGACAAGTTTGCACTGCTCAATAGTATGATTGAATGCTTTAAAATGATAATGGGCCGACTTATATATTTCATACATCACACGCATCTCATGCATCTCATGCATACACGCATCATGTTTACCAGGTGTCTTAAAAGCCATCATAGATATCTGTTGGGTTAGAGAAGAAATAAAGATTTGTCAAAAAGAGTTTTAGCAAACATGGATATCGGAAAAAAAAAAAAAAAAAAAAAGGGAAACCGAGGACATCAAACTTTACGGTAAGGATAGAAAGACCATGGTGGGCCCAAAAAAAAAAAGAAAAAAAAAAAAAAGGCATAAGTCCAATGATGAAATGTTTGCTTTAGGATGAAACCTTAGAAACGATAAGTGCGAGATGAACCCTCATCTGATATTCTGAATGGATTGATCTCGGCTAGACTCACGAGCACTTGATTACAGGATCTCAGCAGTAGAAGCCTGAATAGTCGGTGAGATGACTAGTTGAAGAGATGGTGGATCAGTGAATGACCGTTTGCCTGGATGTCCATCATGGTTTACTTATGCCACGATATATGATATTGTTGGGAACAAAGAAAAAGTCTCTACAATGAAAAGAAAAGAAAAATAGACCGCCTATAACTGATAAGCGTGAAGCTACCCATGGGCGAGTATTAGGACCACCATGAAGAGAAATGCTACCATAAAGGGTAGGTGTGTCAAAGAAAACAAAAAAAAAGAAAAAAAAAAGTTCAAAATGAAAAGAAAGAGACAAGAGAAAAAAGAAGAAGACCATATCATGTTGAGTATGACAAAGTAATCACAGAGTGTGATCGAGACATTTAGGTTGGTTAGACCCACCGATCCAATTCTCCGAGACAAAATCATCGAGTTGGCTTACTTAAGGATTAAGTTGCGAAAGAGCCTTGGCACACACACACTAGGATCCTAGTTCAAATCACTCATTCAGATGAGCGGACCTAAGTGTATTAAGTACTTTGAAGGTTCTCTGATTTCGATGTGAAGCATCCGTTGAGGATGAAAATATGTTTAGCTATCAGGATTATCTCGTGAGAGGCAGTACAATATGTTGGAATGAACCACCACATTAGCATCAGCATCAGTTTTGGGGATGAATCCCAGGGTCGAGGCCCACATCAGTATCAGCTTGGGGATGAGTCCCAGGGTCGAGGCCCACATCAGCATCAGTTTGGGGTGAGGCCCACATCATATCAGTTTTTGGGATGAATCCCAGGGTTGAGGCCCACATCAGTATCAGCTTGGGGATGAGTCCGAGGGTCGAAGCCCACATCAGCATCAGTTTGGGGCGAGGCCCACATCAGTATCAGTTTGAAGGCGAGGCCCACATAAGTATTAGTCTGGGGTAGAGGCCCACATCAGTATCAGCTTGGGGATGAGTCCCAGGGTCGAGGCCCACATCAGCATCAGTTTGGGGTGAGGCCCACATCAATATCAGTTTGAGGGCGAGGCCCACATAAGTATCAGTCTGGGGGCGAGGCCTGCATCAATATCAGTTTGAGGGTGAGGCCCACATCAGCATCAGTTTGGGGCGAGGCCCACATCAGTATCAGTTTGAGGGCGAGGCCCACATCAGTATCAGTTTGGGGGCGAGGCCCACATCAGCACTCCGGGTATGGAGACACATATCATCAGAACTACGGGTATGGAGACACACATCATCAGAACTACGGGTATGGAGACACACACATCATCAGCACTCCGGGTATGGAGACACACAACATCAACACTCCGGGTATGGAGACACACATCATCAGCACTCCGGGTATGGAGATACACATCATTAGCACTTCGGGTATGGAGACACATATCATCAGCACTTCGGGTATGGACACACACATCATCATCACTCCGGGTATGGAGACACATCAACATCAGTATCAGTATGGCACTCCGGGTATGGAGACACATCAACATCAGTATCAGTTTTGACGGGTATGGCACTCCGGGTATGGAGACACTTCAACATCAGTATCATTTTTGGGGATGTGTCTCAGGGCGAGGCCCACATCGGCACCAGTATTAGTTTGGGATGAGTCTCAGGGCTGAGGCCCATATCAGCATCATCATTAGTTTTGGGATCATTACACGATCTACTTTGACCTAGTGCAAGAAGCGAAGAGTAGAAAGCTAAACCAAAACGGGAAGCGACCAGTCTACCACCTCGCAAATGAGGGACATAACGGGAACTTGAGCAAATGAGACTAAAGAGGACTGACCAATCACCAGAAAAGAACTGGCAGAAGGAAACAGAAAACATGCGCAGGGGGCGACTAAAGATTTTTGTAGGCGAAAGGCACTGAGGAGCACAAGGAAGGCCTAACCCATCGGAATAGCAAATACATCCATGCATACATGCATACACATCACATGCACGCATTTTTTTGTTTTTTTTTATTCGTAGGTTTTAAAGAAAATGAAAAGGCAGCAAAGACGCACAGTTCGGGAATAAAGTCCATATTCAGCAAATTCGGGAACAATGCCCATGACGAATTCAGTTCGGGAATAAAGCCCACATCAGTATCAGTTCGGGAACAAAGCCTAGGGAACAAAGCCCACATTCAGTACAGTTCGGGAACAAAGCCCATAGTCTGCACATGTCGGGAACAAAGCCCACATTCAGAAAGTTAGGGAACAAAGCCCACATTCAGAAAGTTTGGGAACAAAGCCCACATTCAGCAAGCCTAGGGGAAAAAAGCCCACTTTCAAAACAGCTCGGGAATAAAGCCCAGGGGAATAAAGTCCTATCTTAGCACATCTCGGGAATAAAGCCCAGGGGAATAAAGCTCTATCTTAGCACAGCTCGGGAATAAAGCCCAGGGGAATAAAGCCTTATCTTAGCACAGCTCGGGAAAAAAGCCCAGGGGAATAAAGCCCTATCTTAGCACAACTCGGGAACAAAGCCCAGGAAAATAAAGCCCTATCTTAACACAGTTCGGGAACAAAGCCCAGGGGAATAAAGCCCTATCTTAACACAGTTCGGGAACAAAGCCCAGGGGAATAAAGCCATATCTTAACACAGTTCGGGAACTAAGCCTAGGGGAATAAAGCCTTATCTTAACACAGTTCGGGAACAATGCCCAGGGGAATAAAGTCCTCTCTCAACACAGTTCGGGAATAAAGCCCAGGGGAATAAAGCCCTATCTTGACACAGTTCGGGAACAAATCCCAGGGGAATTAAGCCTTATCTTAACACAGTTCGGGAACAATGCCCCGGGGAATAAAGCCCTCTCTCGACACAGTTCAGGAACAAAGCCCAGGGGAATAAAGCCCTATCTTAACATAGTTCGGGAATAAAGCCCAGGGGAATAAAGCCCTCTCTTAACATAGTTCGGGAACAAAGCCCAGGGGAATAAATCCATCTCTCAACACAGTTCGGGAACAAAGCCCATATTCAATACAGTTTGGGAACAAAGCCCAAAGGTCAAAGCATCTCAGAACAACAAGTAAGTTAAGCAATAGCTGGCGAGCCAGGTAAGTAAAAATAGAGCGAAGGAAAACATCGAACCAGTGAACCGGGAGAGTTACGGAGCATCCACCCTTCCGACGGCCGTGTAACGTGCTTTCGAGAGACTACAAAAGAGGTTAGACCTGAGGGCACCCTCTTTATTTATTATCTTTCATTTTTTTTTATTTTCTTTAATACTTTATTGCATATGAGTATTATGGATTGATGCATGATGTGAATTTCGGATGAACGGAATGCGTGTTCTTCTTTTGTGGTATGTCAAATGGAAACCCAGACGTAAATTCCGTAGCCGAATCCAAATGGACGGTAGTGCGGTTTGTACTCGGGATACAATGCCACGTACCACTTGAGAGACACAAATATTTGTTTCATCCAACCTTGTATTTAAGCATGATTTAGTCTAGTATGTTATTTATTTTTTAAGTATGATTGGGTTACTTTTTATGCATGGTTTAGTTGTTTATCTTAAGTATGATTAGTTATTTATTTTGCGTTTGGAATTTGCATTATGTTTAGGTTGTTATTTGTTTTCCACATTATATAATTGAAGTATGTTCATGAGATTACCGTGTGATATTTTATGCTTGTCGTTATAATGATTTACTTTTCAAGCATGCAAACTTAGACCTAGGATTTACTTTGACGAATGTGAACTAGATCTAAGTTACTCTTGAACATACATGTTGCGTAGATTCGGTTAATTCATTGCACAAATCATATCATTACAAGTGGCATAAGTAAGGGACCATTCCGAACACAACGGTTTGAGGTCTTCCCTTGCGAGGGGTGAGTGCAACCTTAAATCATTTTCCCGGTTCCCACCGGGTTGTGACTTCATGTTATTTCTCTCAGTTTAGTTCACCCGCGGGCTATTCCGTACTCCCAACTAGGCCGCGAGCCTGGAACAGCATCGCCGATTTCTGTTTCCTACAGTTGGACATAACTCGATTGTTAAGCGGGCTTACTTATTGTTGCCTACCTCTTGAGTGCAAGGTGAGCTCTTGAGGGTCAGGTATGTGATACACATTGAGATGTGTATATAATACCATGGATTGGTACTAGAGCAAGTGGGAGAAATTATTAGGGTTGGTGCTCAGAGTTCTAATCGGATCGTATTTTGTCCGATTCATGAATACGAGCAATTCTATTTTCCATAATATTACTTAATTTAATG
>SKCR01012809.1:0-11824 GCA_019454045.1 Zanthoxylum bungeanum
TAGCGTCGAAAGTATCGACGCTAAAGTATATAAAAAAAGTATTATATGTAAGCTTACAGCGACCATTTTTTTTACTATTACCGTCGAAAGATTCGACGCTAAAGGTTTGAATTTTAGCGTCGAAACTTGTCGACGCTCACGTATATTAAAAAGAATTATATGTACGCTTACAGCGGCCATTTGTATACTATTAGCGTCGAAATATTCGACGCTAAAGTTAAAATTTTATTTTTTTAAAAATTAGTAATTTACTTATTTTTTGGTCTAAAATATTTATTTAGTTGAAAAAAATGTAATTAATGACGAAATATTATATTGAAATTGTTTTAGAAAAAAGAAATATTATATTAAATTTATTTGTTCAAAATGTTTATACAAAACCAATATAAAATTAATTGCTACTGTGATGGGGGACGCTCGAGCCCGATGCACCATGACTCATTGAGGCCTCGAACATCTGACGGAAAGCCAGCAGTTGCTGTTCCAACTGCTCCATCTTCTTCTCGTGGTCCATCATCTTCTTCTCGTGGTCCACCGTGACCTGTTGTAGCTTCTCCTTAGTCTGCTGCAGCTCGTCTTTGGTGGTGACTAACTCGTCTCGAAGAGAGACATTGTCCGAATTACCACTATTGCGTGCAGATGACGTTGGCTTCTTACGAGTGCCAAGACCAACGTTGTAAGCTGTCTGATTCTTGAAAACCAATTGCGATAGCTGCTCATCTGGTATGGGGTCGGACCCTGTCTCCTGAGTTTGATGTTGGAGTTCCATCATTTCATTCTGTTTCAAAAAATAAGTTAATATTAGAATTTGAGAAAAAAATTACATATATAATATTAATTATTTTATTTTAAAAACTGAAAACTTACATAGCAGCGTTCGGCTTCTTCATTTATCCATTTGTTTCTCTCATTGTAATGCGTCACACGGAAAAAATCTGGAAATGATTGCACCTCACCTGTGCTACTCTGTTATAAACATAAAATAAATTCAATATTATCCAGATTAGTAAAAAACATTAACTGTTAAATTTTACGTTATGATATATTACCTCAGAATGTTCGGCACGATGTTGGATAAATGGCTTCGAACCTCCACGGTGGTTAAAACGCAAGTGACTTCGATTTTCCTCATTTGCGTGGACATTTATCCTGTATTCACCAACACTGTAAGTACCGAAAACAAAGACAATTATAATTCCGTTTATTTCAAAATTTACCTCGTGTTTTTGCTAGACCAAAGCTCACATAAGAATGTCCAATCTTGTTCCTCTATAAAATCAGGCTTGTGTTGTGGAGCATTTGAAGGTCCATGTTCGTCGAATATTGGTTTCAGGACTTTTGTTCTATAATCTTTATAACTTTTCCCATGTGGTAGTCAATATTGTTGGACATCACTTGGGTCAGATCGAAGTCGAACCATTCCTACATGAAAATTCGAGTAAAAATAAGTATAAAATAAAAATGTAAATAAAAACAATATCGAAAACATTACAAGTAGCGAAGGGAATAGCTGGTTCATTTTCGTCCCACGGTATCTTTCTCCAAGATACGTAGTTTTGGGGAGCTTCATATCGAGCTGTAGCTCCTATGGCTGTATTAAACGCTGAATTATGTTGTCCGACTTGAGTGTGTTCCATCATCTGATATCTCTATCCGGATACGGCCGTGAGCCTTAACGTACTAGCCAACCCACCCCAGGCCACGGTGCGTCCTCGACCCTTCACTGTACTGGACTCACCCGTGCTAGCAGAGAAATCACCAGGGCCAGTTGCCCTTGCTGATGTAGATGGAGTCGCGGTAGGCCCGGTGCCATCTGCAAAAACTCGTCGCATTTTTGTCATCAAATTCCAAAGTTCTTATACATATACATACATATCCATACAAGTCAATACAACTTAACAAAAGCGCTTATAACATCGAATGCTCACTTTCGTTTTCAAATTCATTCATTCATTTATTCATTTCACATATGCATTCATTATCCATATAATCTACGAGTTACATATACAGTACATACACCACAGCACACACACAATTCATCATACAACCAAACACGAAGCACATTTAAAAAACAATACACCACGACTTCTCATGCACACGCATAACCATAACAAACATTCCAAAACACATATTATACTATATGAACTTTCGAATTCCAAAACACATACAAACATTCCAAATTTGGACGACGAACATGATGGCGACGATTGAGGACGACGAACAGCAGCTGTTCTGGGCAGAACAACTGCTGTTCGTCGTCCTCATCGTCGGTCTCGTCCATTTAACGTGTCATCCTCATCATCTCATTTGTCAATCATCATCAATGAACAATCATCATCATCATCAAGCATCAACAATCATTCATCATCATTCATCAAACAATCATCATCAACAATCATCATCAACAATCATTCATCATCATCAATGATTCCACTCTTTTAACAATAATCATCATACAAATTCATATCATGCAAATTCATCACAACTTCAACAATCATCATCATCAACACCATAAATTCAAAAATGAAACCATCACCATCATCAAATTAAAATCAAAAAGTGAGGGACTTACTTAATTCGTTGCTTGCTATGTCTAGAAGCGAGAATCGGAGAAGAGGCGAATTTACTCGTTTGAGCCGAGAAGAAGAGGTCTCTGGTTTTAGGGATTAAACGACATTTAGCGTCGATTTATTTACTTTTAGCGTCGACTACTTCGACGCAAATAAGTAGGCGGTTCATTAAAAATTTAGGGTTATTTTTCCGGGAAATTTATTTATATTTAGCGTCAAAATATTAATTCGACGCTAATTGTACATTTGCGTCTAATTAATTTGATTTTAGTCGTCGACTATTTCGACGCAAAAAAATGGGGCGGCTATTAAAAATTTAGGGTTATTTTTCCAAGAAATTTAATTTTATTTAGCGTCGAAATACAATAAGTTGACGTAAATGAAGACATTTAGCGTCGAAATACAATAGTCGACGCCAAATTCCTTACATTTAGCGTCGAAAAATAATCGACGCTAAATTTAAGACATTTAGCGTCGACTATTGTATTTCGACGCTAAATATAAAAATTAAATTTCCCGGAAAAATCACCCTAAATTTTTAATGAACCGCCCCCTTACTTATTTGCGTCGAAGTATTCGACCTAAAGTAAATAAATTCGACGCCAAAGGTCTATCATTAAAAATATTATTAAAAGCAAATATATCATAGTTATACTATTAATCATTACGTCAATTTTCAACCATATCTCAAGTGTAATTAAATTCAACAACCATTACATTATAATCCATAAAATTATTCATCAATCACAAAATACTACTGTAACTTCATAATAATCACTATTATCGTCGGTATTGAGGATTCGTGACTGGACTCGAAGTCATCTCAGTGTCAACTTGTTCTTCACTTGCTACTTCAACGCTCACTTCAGAATGAGGAATTAGCTCAACGTCTGTACTAGCTCGAGTAATGTGATATTTTCAGGAACGTTGACAGTTGGTCCAAAAAATATCTTGTTCAGGAACTTCAAAATTGCCGGAGACTTCTGTGTTTCATCTGATATGTCAACTCTATCTTTCTCCTGCGTGTCCCAAATGGCCCTCTGTTGTAACTTTTCTACCACCATCATCCAGATCCTAACTTAGGATCAGGTATATATATCACTGAACGTGCTTGCGTACAAAAAATGTATGGATCATTCTTTGTACCAACAACGTTGAACATTAATTGACGTGAGATGATTACTAACTTGAATTCTCCTCTTTCTGGCATTTGTGTCAAACCACTTACATTGGAAAATAGCACAATATGTCGTTCTGGGTCGATATATATCAACTCAATGACCGATTGCATACGCCGTAGAAGTCAATTACATCTGAGCCGTTTCTCCTGGACTACAATTCCAGATTTTGAGTCACATGATTAACATCTCGCTGTTCGGTATGAAATCTAACTCCGTTGAAATACATCCACTGTACTCATACGCCTGCTTTGAGGCCCATAAGCCAAAGAAACCAACGAGGATTGCGAGTCCAATTGACCATTTTGCACTGATTAATAATCTGACAATGAAATATATGTGTTAATATAACAAACTGAAATGTCTAATGTTAATATAACAAACTGAAATGTCAAAATAAATATAAAATATTCTAACTTACAGTTGTCTCAAACCATTTAGGAAATTCTTTTTGTGGGTTTCATCAACATTATGGTCACCATCATTTGTAGCATTGTAGATGTGCCTACAATAATTATCACAGTTAATGTATGGAAAAAATACAGTAATGATGCACCAGAAAAACTTACGTTAAATACGGTTGCACTTCATCACAATTACTCAATATAACCAATGTGCACGTTGAACTTCCTGAAGGGTTAGTAATTGTGACACTACTGCCCCAAATGGTCTGTAATTTTTGACGGAACACTGTGATCTTGGTTATTACTTGCATCTCCATCATAGTTTCGTGGCCGACGATTTAAATGAGTTTCAAATTTGCATGTACATCGAACAAAATGTTATTGCTTCCTTATTATAACAGCTTCAGCTTATTGAACCTTCAGGGCGTGCCTTATTTTTCACATATATTTTTGTAATCTCCCAAAGCTCTGCAGATATGACAACAAGTTGCATTAGACTAAATTCTATGCACAAAAAAACGTTAAAATTTTCTTATATAAAACTGTATATATAATATAGTACCTCTCAATGAGATACATCATCTGTAATGGACAAGACCTCCCTTTCTAGCTTCGCCGCCGGTAAATGCACAGCCAGATGTACCATGACATCAAAGAAAGTGGGGGGTGGCAAAATTCGCTCCAGCTTGCATAGGATTATCAAGATTCCTCGCTCAAGTCGTCAATAACAGATGTGTTTAATGTCCTCTGACACAATTGTTTAAGGAAGCCACATAGATCACGTACGACGTCGCATACATTCGGGGGGAGATAAGGTCGAATGCCAACAGGAAGGAGAATCTCGAGCGCACATGACAATCGTGACTCTTTAATCCCGTTATTGTATCATCTCTGACCCAACACCCAATATTGGATGCATAATTATCAGGGAATTTAACCATTTTCAGCCAATCACAGAATGATTTTCTCTCCGATTGATTGAGCACATAACTAGCAGGAGGCTTAATAAAACCTCGAGAGGAGTCTTGTAAATGCAATTCACTGCGAATTCTAAGATCTTGTAGGACCAATCTAGCATTTACAGTGTCTTTTGTCTTACCCAGAATATTGAATAGTGTACCCACTAAACTCTCACAAATATTTTTCTCTATATGCATTACATCCAAATTATGTCGCAAACTCAGAGTCCCCCAATATTCTAACTCAAAGAAAATACTCTTTCCTGTCCAATTCAACTCTTCAGGTAACCGTTTTCGATTTTTATCTCTATTATTAGGATGTTTACTGGTGTGCTGTCTTTGAGATGTGATGTTGGCAAAGTATGTCAAATGCAGACAATCGACTGGGCTTACTCTGAGGTTCATGTTGCCCGTTAAATAATTTACTCCTCCGCCAAGGATGACTCGACTCAAGAAATCTCCTATGCCCCGTGTATCCGATTTTATTCCGTAATCGTTGCGAAGGTGTATGATCCGCACAAACTGGACATGCCATGTATCCCTTAGTGCTCCATCCAGATAATGAACCATAGGCTGGAAAATCATTAATGGTCAATAATAATGCGGCATGCATCTGAAAATACTGCTCTGAAGCTGCATCATAGGTATGCACACCCACATTCCATAATGTTTGTAACTCCTCGATCAATGGTCTCAAGTAAATATTTATATCTTTACCAGGTGAACGTGGACCAGGGATAAGCAATGACATAAACATGAACGGATCCTTCATACATTTCCATGGAGGTAAGTTATATGGAATGACAATAACGGGCCAGATGCTATAAGAGTTGTACATATTCCCAAATGGGTTAAAACCATCAGAGGCAAGACCTAACTTGACATTGGGGGGTCCTCAGCGAAACGGGGGTACATGTCATCAAATTCCTTCCATTCGGTTCCGTCCGCAGGATGTCTAAGTATGCCCTCCGCACTGATCATATTTTCATGATGCCACATCATATCAGTCGCTATGTGTCGTGACATGAACAATCTCTGCAGCCTGGGCGTTAAAGGGAAATATCGTAATATCTTTTGAGGCACTTTCTTCCCCATACCACGGACTTTGTACCGACTTTCACCACATATCGGACAATGTTCAAGTGATTCATACTCGGCACGAAATAATGTTGGGGTTGGTGCTCAGAGCGCCAATTCCCGGTTGTATTTCTGTTGAATACTTCTGTAAAACATTATTATTATGAATAATATATGTAGTTTCTATAATATAATCTATCTTTCTATATGGTAAAGACGTATTGACCCTAGAATGATTAGTCATGATACAGTTGCAAAAGCGTCGCAACGGACATTGAGTAGTATCTTGACGTTGTCATTCTCAGACAGTTCCTGGTCAAGGTTTACACTACTTGGTCAGTATAGTAAACCCGTTGAGACCGGTACATGTCGTATACTGGAATATATGATTCCAATGGTTTCTCAATGAACCATAAGCCTTGGAGACTAGTATAGACGTGTAGGTGTTTATAGCGGATAAACACTGAACGACTCACCGAAGATTCTTCATGGATGGTACACCAGCGTCAATAAGAATCTTCTTGGGTTGAGTAGCACTTGTGATTCTTAGACTTGAGATGCCATTGTGGGCGCATGAGACATCTTCTACACTTAGACGGCAGTCACGTCACCGATCTATTTAGATCAGACCTCCGCATGTTCGTTGGGTGTAGATGGATCCTCAGGGTGTCCTATGTGTATCAAGATAGGATCCGTCAGTTCTGTGTATCAGAGCATAGGTAGTCCATATGATTAGCAATCAGATAAACCATGGGCCGTGGTAAAGTTTAGAAGCTAGTTCTAAACATTCTTTTGAGATTGCTAATAGAATAGTCGACTGGATAATCCCGATAGAGATTTGACGTTTACATCTAATCTCTGGGACTTATCCGGATACCTGTGACGGAGGAATTATACATTTGCCATGAACCGACCTGTATGGTTCAGCGAGATTATCCGTAATCGTCATAATCTACGGGTGGATAGATTATGGACACGAAATTAGATTTCGTGACGGATATACCTGAATCTAGAGAGTTCAATAATGAAACATACTCGTACAGCACTAGAGCAACATTAATAAATAATATTGATTATTTGTAAAGTCGTTATGTAGGGGTTTTTAGGGGGTGAATCCGGTAACGCAGCGGAAGCGGTGAAAATCCGATTTTCAAATTTCAAAACTTTTTCTCGGATTAATTAAATAAACATATTTATTTAATATTCCAATAATCAAATTATGAAATAAAATTTCAATGAATCATATTCAAGTGAAATACCAAATTACCCTTATATGGTATTTTGTCCATTTTAGTCCGAAATTGATCCAATCAATTTTGAATGATTCTAAATCATTTCTAAGATGAACTTAGTATGTTCAAAACATCAAAAACCACAAAACCACAAGAATCCCCAAATTTTCATCAAGGCCGTGAGCCTCCATTTGGGCCATTTTGGCCATGTTGGCATTTGGTCATTTCATGTCTCAAAACTCATCTAAATGAAATCCATCAACATGAAACTTTATATGCATCATATACACACCCAAATGCACAACATATATGAAAATCCCCAAATTTGGAATTAGTTAAGAACCCTAATTTTTCAATTTCCACAAATTGGACAAATTAGACCAAATACATTAAATCAATTACTTCAATCATCATTCTTCCATCCAATTCAAGTCTCAACACAATGAAACAAACTCAAGATTAAATCTAGGTCATTTAAGAGTGGGTCAACAACTCTATATTAGCAACATGGTTTCCAAAACCTTAAAAGAATAGTTACAACTACAATAGTCACACACTTCCTTCATTACACATGCTTCACACTTCTCCAAAAACTCCATCATCAAAAACCACAAGAAAACCAAGAAAGAAACATCCTAAGAATATCATATATTAAAGCCTAGAACCTAAGGAACATATTCCTTACTAATAGCAAGTTTGAGAAATTACTAAATTTCCAAGCTTTTGAAGTTTTCTTTCTTTCTCAAGCTTTCTTTTGGTTTCTTCAATGGTGTCGTCCTCTTTTGTAAAAGTGTATTAGGTTATTGTTAAATGAAATGAAAATCAATTATACTTGTTCAAATGGCCTTTGGCCGAAAATGACTAAGGCAAAAACAAGGAAATAATTTCAATTTCATTTCAAGTCAATTGGGCAACTTGCCTAAATACCTAAAAAACAACATTATTAGAGATTTATTTAAGTCAACAATTGCAACTAACATCATTAACTTTAAAATATCCTAATGTAAGATATTGATATTTTAATTAATTTTATCATTTAACAATTAAATAATTAATTAATTAATCAAATACAAATATATTCAATATATGTATAATATTTACATTAAATATATAAAAACATATATTCATTTAGGAAATAAGTCAAATAACTCATTTTGACTATTAATTAATGTTATTTAAATTAATCAAGTATTAAATGTAAATACACAATAATTAAGCAAATGACTATCTAGTCTCTTTAGCATGTATCTTGCGTTTAACCTTTAAACGACTTTATAAAAATCAATATTATTTATTAATGTTGCTCTAGTGCTCTACGAGTATGTTTCATTATGAGACTCTCTAGATTCAGGTATATCCGTCACGAAATCAAATTTCGTGTCCATAATCTATCCACCCGTAGATTATGACGATCACGGATAATCTCGCTGAACCATACAGGTCAAGGTCATGGCCAATGTATAATTCCTCCGTCACAAGTATCCAGATAAGTCCCAGAGCTATAGATGTAAACGTCAAATCTCTATCGGGATATCCAGTGGACTATTCTATTAGCAATCTCATAAGAATGTTTAGAACTAGTTTCTAAACTTTACCACGGGCCCATGGATTTATCTGATTGCTAATCATATGGACTACCTATGCTCTGGTACACAGAAACTGACGGATCCTATCTTGATACACATAGAACACCCTGAGGATCTATCTACACCCAACGAATAGGCGGAGGTCTGATCTAAATAGATCGGTGACGTGACTGCGCGTCTAAGTGTAGAAGATGTCTCATGTGCCCACAATGAAATCTCAAGTCTAAGAATCACAAGTGCTACTCAACCCAAGAAGATTCTTATTGACGCTGGTGTACCATCCATTAAGAATCTTCAGTGAGTGAGTCGTTCAGTGTTTATCCGCTATAAACACTACACGTCTATACTAGTCTCCAAGACTATGGTTCATTGAGAAACCATTGGAATCATATATTCCAGTATACGACATGTACCGTCTCAAGGTTTACTATACTGACCAAGTAGTGTAAACCTTGACCAGGAACAGTCTGAGAATGATAACGTCATGATATTCTCAATGTCCGTTGCGACTTTTGCAACTGTATCATGACTAATCATTCTAGGGTCATTACGTCTTTACCATATAGAAAGATAGATTATATTATAGAAAACTGCATATATATTCATAATAATAATGTTTTACAGAAGTATTTACAAAAATACAACCGGGAATTGGCGCTCTGAGCACCAACCCCAACAAAATCTCCCACTTGCTCTAGTGCCAATATCGATTGTATCTAATACCCATCGAACTCCACGTGTTTATTAAACAACTTCGAGGTATGGCATTCGTCAGCGGTCTTGCCACATTATCTTCACTCGGTACCTTGCACACGACAATATCTCGAATGATGTGGTACTTGCGTTCCACATGCTTCGACTTCTGATGCGCCCTGTTCATTTGCTTGCGCAATGGCTCCAGTATTATCAAGTATAACGGAATCGCATTCTCGATATCGCTCTTGGGCTCTTTCAAGACAACTCCTTCCTACTTGGGACAACTCCCAATTCTGTGATAAAAGTTCTTTATCCACACAGCCTCTTTTGCAGCTTCAGAAGCTGCAATATATTCTGCCTCAGTGGTGGAATCAGCTGTCGATCCCTATTTGGAACTCTTCAACAAACTGCACCTCCGTTAAGGGTAAAGACAAATCCAGATGTAGACTTTCTATCATCGGGATCCGATTGAAATCGAGTCTGTATACCCATTAACCTGCAGTTCGTTTCCTCCATATATAATCAACTTATCCTTAGTACCTTTAAGATACTTTAGGATATGTTTAATGGCCATCAATGGTCATTCCTGGATTGGACTGATATCGACTGGTTACGCTAAAGCGAAACTGATATCAGGCCTCGTACTAACATGGCATAGATTATGCTACCCAAACACGAAGCATAAGGTTGGTTAGACATTCTAACCTTCTCATCTTCTGTTGTGGACACATCTTCTTAGAAAGATGAATCTCATGTCTGAACGGTATGTTTGCTGTCTTACAGTTACCAAAGTTATACCGTTCCAAGATCTTATCTACGTACGTTGATTGGGATAACCCAATCAGCCTCTTTGTCTATCTCTATAGAGTTTTATCCCTAAAACATAGGAAGCTTCTCCCAGGTCCTTCATGGAGAAATTCTTACAGAGGTACGCTTTGACGCTTTGCAACATACCTATATCATTCCCAATGATTAGGATGTCATCAACATATAGGACTAAAAATACGACCATGCTCCCACTGGCCTTCTGATACACACAGGATTCTTCCGAATTCTTGAGAAAAACCAGACGATCTAATAATCTCATCGAATCGAAGATTCCAACTTCGTGAAGCTTGTTTAAGTCCATAAATGGACTTCTTAAGATTACATACCATACCCGAGGTTTCGCTGGACGTGAAACCTTCCGGCTGTTCCATATAGATTTCTTCATCAAGAAATCCATTTAGAAAGCCGTTTTGACATCCATTTGCCAAATCTCGTAGTCATGATACGCAGCTATAGAAAGCAAAATCCGGATAGACTTAAGCATTGCTACCGGCGAAAAAGTTTCATCGTAATCGACGCCAGGTCGCTGCGTGTAACCTTTTGCTACCAGTCGGGCCTTGTAAGTTTCAACCTTACCGTCAGGCCCGCGTCCTCTTGTAAACCCATTTACAACCGATAGGAACAATTCCTTCGGGAAGCGGAATCACTCTCAAACTTGATTTTCATGCATTGAGTCTATCTCAGATTTCATGGCACTTTGCCATTTCACGGAGTCGATGTCCAACATCGATTCTCTATAGGTGAAAGGATCTGTCTCTTCAACTAAGAGAACATCCAGACTTTTTTCTTGTATCAAATACAAGCGTTCAGGAGGTCTAGATACCCTTTCCGACCTACAAGTATGTGTTTGTGAAGGTCCTTCATCTACTTGAACTTCAGGTTCTCCGTTGGCTCGTTTTTTTCAGGTTGGACTTCATCAAGCTCAACCTGTCTATGATTACCACCTTCCGACAAAAATTCTACTTCTTGAAATTTGCGAAGCGAGCTACGAACACATTCGATGCTCGGTATCATAGAACAGATATCCCCTCGTGTTCGAGGGATATCCAAAAACCTAAACTTTTGCCCTCGAGGCGGAAGCTTACTTTGCTGAGTCACCCTGACATAGGCAGACAACCCCAAACCTTAATATAATTAAGATTCGGTTTCCTACCGAACCATATCTCATACGGTGTCGTAGGAAACATCCTTTGAAGGAATCTTATTCAAAAGATGTGCGGCTGTTAAGAGACAGTAGCCCCATAAATAATAGGGAAAATCTGTGAAACTCAACATCGATCGGACCATATCCAAT
>SKCR01012810.1:0-11896 GCA_019454045.1 Zanthoxylum bungeanum
GTTTCCAAGTCGCGATGCGTTTTTTTGGCAAATACGAATCCTTCGAACTTATCCACTAAGATGGGTCTCAATGTTGGACAATTATGACCCATAGCATCACTATTTGTACAGATCATAGTGTTGTTGTACAAATTAACTATGTGACAAAGGAGATTGCACTCTTATCATTTTGATTAGATCACATAGATATATAAATGATAGGAGGTCCCTATGATTTTTTCCTGGACCGAGAATGATATGAGATAATATCAGTCCACGAAGGATAAATCATTAAATATCCATAGTCAGAGTATTATCGAGATTGGACATCAATAAATACGTAAAAGACTAGTATTACACTTGTGCGCGTTTGTGAGGGCACAACGACATAGTTCTCATATATTTGGGTATAGGATACTCATGCAAGTGTAATAGGAGGTTGTGTTTTACCGATGGTACGGGAAACAACTTTGCTCTGGATAGACCCCCTCGGAATTCCATTGGTAGTATAACTATGTGTCTATGGAAGTCCGAAATCAGGGTAGGTGTATTTGGTCTTAACCTGAGACTTGCACCGCTAATACTTACGACAATCAATATACTTTTGTTGAGGTCGTCGAGGGCTTTAACAGGTTCTGTGTACGCCAATGCTGGGTATATTGAGAATCGTAGAGTGTTGGGTGTGATGTTAAGACGAAAGTATCACTCCAGTCATATGGAGATGATTGTCACGTAGGATACGAAACTCGTTCTCTTAAATGCTCGAGCTATCGGGATATTATGACTAGGTCATGTATATCCGTTATAGAGACTAGTTACCAGACATCCGATATGTGCTTCGTACGGGGCAGACACAATTCCAGCCCCAGGCCTAGCACGTGATCATCCGATGCTGGATCGAAATACGCAATACTACGGTATACTACGCTAGATATAAATCACATATTCCTATAAGGAATATTTCTAGAGAATTGGGTAGGCATGGCGCTTTGCTAGAAGCCAACCTTGTCTTGTAAATCGGTACAAACGTAGTACGAGGTACTTACGTGTTTGGATAGTCCGACGACCGTATTTACTGCCAACATATCCGGGGATCTCATGGGTCGCTTCCCGAAGATTCACCGATGATGTATGACTCGCACTTTATTAATCTGGGATTAATTTGATGAGAGAGAAAATTAATCTGGGATTAATTATGGAGATATTTTATCTGGGATAAAATATTAATTAAAGAGAGAGAACGATTAATTTGGCATTAATCGATAAAATAATATATTCGATATATTATGCGAAATTGGATTTCGACGCGGAATTAAAATTAGATTTTAATTCGGGCGAACGAATTAATTTAGAATTAATTCGTTAGCGACGTGAATAGTGATTTCGCTAGGCGTAATCGTTTAATTACGTCGCGATGAAAAATTCGTTAATTTGGAATTAGCGAACTCGAGCCCGAGATTATTTGCGAGCGCATTCGCATTTCGAATTTGAGTGCGGCACGCAAGTCAAATCGAGCGTCAAATCGCTAGTCGCATCAAGCGTCAAATCATTAGTCACTTTGAGTGATGTGACAACTTGTCACTTGATTGATTGATTGATATGAATAGTGATGTGGTTGTTGAAAAAGCATTAATGGGCTTTTGCTTTTTTGACTTTTGGTAAATGAAAATGATTTTTATTTATTTGTTTTTTTTTTGGAAACTAAAATAAATATATAAATGAAATACTTTTTCATTTCTCTCTCTCCACTTTACGGTTTCTAGTGAAACCATTTTCCCTCCTCTCTTTCTCTTCTCCCTCTCACGGTTTGGAGCCGTTTCTTCCTTTTTTTTTTCTGGTTCTGCCGAATTAAAAGGAGAAGCAAGAGAATGATTTTGTTGCAAAATCAAGTGCTAGCACACCTTGAGTCTTCCTAAGGTGATAGGGAAACGAACTCTTGAGCTTGGAATCCATTCTTGGAGCTTGAAGCTTGGAGCTTCAATGGAGTCATCAATTGCCAAATTCTTGGAGGAGTTTCACAGCCCAAACCGAGCAGCCCACTGCCATAGGGAGCTCACTGTCGAGTTTCAACAAGGAGGAAGAAGTGGCTTGTTCTTCACGTTGCAAGATCCGGTCAATGTGAGTATGTTTCCGCCATTCTCCTTTGATGTATTCATGTGTTTTGTGCTTGATTTGATGATCCTTGGACCTAATTAGAAACCAACAATGGTATCAGAGCTTACATCAAGCATGCAAATTTTAGGGTTTGAAATTGGGTAAAATCAATTGAGGCATGATTTGGTTAAATTGATTGATTAAGTATGCTTGGATGTTGATTAATTGAAGTTGTGCATGATCAATTTCATGAAATTTGATTGGATCAAGTTTTCCCCAATTTTTGGTGATGGCCGAAAATTAAGAACCCTAATGTCTTGGTAATTTTTGTTTGTTTGATCATTGGATGACTTAAAACAATTGGGTAAAGTTGATTTGAAGTTTAATTGGATTGAATTTTGAATTGGACAAATTTCCCCAAATTAAAGGCTTGGCCGAATTCAATGAGATTTTGAAATTCATTGTGTTTTTTGATTTTAATTCATTGGATGAGTTGAATTGATTTGGGAAATGATGATTGTGGATTCAATTGGATTGAAACCGAATCGGAAAGAAAAAACCCCTATATTGCCGAGAATAAAGAAGCATGAAATGGGTTTGATTTTGATAAATTGTGTTGGACACTATTTGTTGTTAAAGTGCATGATTAATTAGGCTAATTGATGTTTTAGAAATGTTAATTGGGTGATTAATTGTGTATTACTCTTAGGTTAATTAATTATGGAATTTGGAATTTTATAAGTTAATTAATTGGGCTTGAAATTCGATTTGGGCCTTATAGGTTGTAATTGGGCTTTTGGGCTTGGTTGTACCAAGTTAGGTTTAGGCCAATTTGGTTGGATCCAATTGGGCCCAAAACCGCATCCATAAAGTCCAATTATGACTTAATGGACCTTAATTATTTAATTGGGCCTAATGGGACAAAATTGATTTCTGGGCTTATGGGGTAAATCCCGGATTGGACTTTGGTTATCGGTTTGACCCAAGTTGACCAAAAGTCCACGCCTTAAAGAAATTAATTAAAAGCCCATTGGACTTTAATTAAATAAACATTGGATGTTAATCGGGCTTTGAGACCCGTAACGATTGAATTTGGAATTTAAATCATAAAGGTTCGTTAAGAAAGTGTAATATATAATTTGAAATTAAATAGTGAATTAGTATTAAATAAAATTGAATTGGATTTAATTTTGTAATTTAATTTAATTCAAGAATTCGTACTTTGAAGTACTTATTCGCAAAACGAGTTTGACTCGCGCAAAAATCAAATCGTTGTTTGAACATTGGATGATCACTAATTATCAGATTAATTAATTGGATTAGATTGATTGATAACATGCTTGTATGAATACATGGTTGCGATGCATGAATAATGTATATCGGATGGATATTAGAAGGGTGGGGTAATTTTAGAAATTGTTGTAATAAATTTGATTTATTAATTGGACCTGCGTGTCCAGCCTATTACCTCCTTCTCATTGTATTTCTCTTCTCACCTATTCACCTCAATGTAAATGGGGTTTCTTTAGAAGTGTAGTGTAATGGGTAGAAGTAAATACATGTGCTAGCGGGAGAGAGAAAATGAGAGATTTGATCTAGGATCAATTGTGTAAAGTATCCATCCGCATATCATTATTATTTTATTTATACGCGCTTTATTATGTGTTTAAAATGCATGTTAAGGGTGTATGATGATGAGACCTTAACAAAGATAATAAATTGGTTGCCAATTTGCACGTGAAAAACCCTCTCTAAATATTAAGCGTCTTGCCTTCCATTGAGTGATTCTCACTCAAGATCCGAGACGACATTGGTTTGTTGGCCAAAGTCAAGGCCTTTGTCTGTCGAAGATGTGTTTGAATCACGAAGGCTTTGTTCCATATCAGTGTTCTGTCCAAGTTGTGGTTTGTTGGCCAAAGTCAAGACCACTTCTTGTCCATCGACATTGATTACGAAGCTTTCCATGGTCAATGGGTCGCGCTTGACTGGGATCACTAAGTTTGTTGTGCCAAAGCCAAGGCTTAGTTGATTCAGAGGAAAAAGGTTAGGTAATACATTGGATGTATTGGCATATATAAGATATATGTTTCGGACTTGGACGTCCCCCTACCAGATCTAGGAATTGGATTGGATTCAATTGAGCTTAGAGATCTACCTAGTTAATTATCATACAATTTGTTGGCCAAAGTCAAGATTGTGTGATATTTAACGGGATCCTAGCCCACTAGGAAACGCAGTTTCCCAAGTACTCGACCGAGGGTTAGAGGCTCGCCGAAAAATAGTGTGAGGCAAGAATTGATTTTGCAATATTCGTTTAATTACTTGCCATACGCGCTCAATCATAAATTATTTCGTCGTTAGATTAAATGTTAGTTGGACTAATATTTAAATTGTTGTTTTAATAAACAGTTGTAGACCCGGCCAAGGTTCCGGTTCGGAATCGGAACCGAACCGGAAGGGGATCGGTGGAACCGTACGGTTCCACCGGTTCGGACGGTTCCAACCGGAACCGAACGGTTCCGTTTGAACCCTACGCCCCCAACGACTACTAACCGTTGGGGGGGGGGCAGGGAGCCGTTTGGCTCCCTGCCCAAATAAAAAAAATAAAAAAAATAAATTATATTTATTATATAAAATATAAATTACTAATGTACCCCTAATAACGGTAATAAAACGGTTATATTTAGGGGCATTTTTGGTATCAAAAAAATTCTAAAATTCTATAAATAGAATTCATTTTTCATAATTTCATCACACCAAATTCTCAACTCTCTCATTTTCTATAAATCTCTTATTCTCAATCTTACTTCAATACAATTCTCTTATAATCTTATTCTCAATCTCAATTCATTTAGTTGTTAATTTGTTATCATTCGCATCGCAATTATTCAATTTTCTTATTTTTCTTCCTAATTTCTCAAACGAAAAATGGCAAGCTCATATGAGAACATTATGTCAAATATGCCAACCCAAGAGAGCGGCCCTAGTGTCAGTGCACAATCACGGAGAAGAGAAGTTAAGGCTCGGTCCTCGGATATTTTCAAAATTCATTTTACTTTGGAACGCCTAGAAGATGGTTCACAACGAGCAATTTACAACTATTGTGGGGTTATCTATAAATTTTCTGGTGGATACGGCAATATGATCAAACACATGGAAAAACATCATCCGGTTGAATTTGGCATTGATACGACACAGACTCAAATGGCCAGGTACGCATCATCTAGTAGAGGTACGAGTAGTGTAGATTTATTTAAATATTCTGATGCAAAAAATAGAGAAGAATTTGCGAAATTAACATGTATGGCACATCTTTCTTTAAGCTTTGGTGAAAAACTCCATTTTACTAATTACGTGCATAATGCTTTAAACCCTGCTGCATATAGAATGACTCGAAACACAACAAAACATCATAATTTCAAATTATATAAAGATGGTAAAATTATTTTAAATGAAATATTTAAAGAGATGAAAGGTCGTATTTCTATATGTTCTGATATTTGGAGTGACCATTAGCAAACACACTCATACATGGGTGTGACTTGTCATTGGATTGATGCATCATTTACCATGCAAAAAAGACTTATTGCATTTAGAGTTTTTGATGACCCATATACTGCACATAATATTTATAGAATGATGAAGGTAATTTTTGATGAATATGGTTTAGTAGAAAAAATTTTAACAATTGGATTTGATAATGCATCTGCAAATACTGCATCCATTCATGATTTAAAATCGTTATGTGAACCAAATTTAGGGGGTCGATTTTTTCATATTTGTTGTACATGTCATGTCCTTAACATATGTGTGCAAGACGGACTAAAATTATTATCACCTTTCCTTGATCCAATTAAAACGACACTTAACTGTATTTGGTCATATTCTCAAGTTAGGAGAGAATGGACTAATTTTTGTAAAATAAATGGTATTAAACCGATTAAATTTTCAAGAGATGTTCCAACACGTTGGAATTCTACTTATTTTCTTTTATGTCAAGCATTTCAATACAAAGATGCATTATGTAGTTTTTTTTTCTCAACATGTTCAAAATATCACACTTTATCCTAGTCAATGGGATATTTGTGAATTTTTTTTAGATATTTTAAGAGTTTTTAATGATGCTACTTTAGTTTTTAGCGGTGTTTATTATCCTACAGCACATTTATTTCTTCTTGAGAGTTTGAATATTGTTGGCACTCTCGATGAACATGTTGACAGTGACGACCCTAATGATATTGTTTTGCTCGAAGCCATTACTGCTATGAAAGTAAAATGGTTGAATTATTTTAGAGAAATTCCTTTACTTTATCTTATTGTAGCTGTTTTTGATCCTAGATTGAAATTAGAAGGTTTGAATGGTGGTTTACAAGCTTACTATGGTTATTTAGGAATATTAGATGATGTTGATATTACGAGCATAATGACGAAATTAAGAAGTGATTTAATTATTTTATTTAATGATTATATTGTAAGATATAACTTAGGAACATTAGGTCAATCTAGTAGTAGCGAACCGGTAATTCAAATAAGACTTAGCGCAGGGGATCGTTGGTTATTGCAACGAAATAAAAAAATCTAGGGATACGACAAAAACTAATACCCTGAATTAGATAATTATTTATCTACAAATTTTGAGTTTTCTAATGAAAGCTTATGCAGTAAAAATTTTAAAATCCTTGAATGGTGGAACTGGCATCAAAATATATATCATGTTTTATCTATTATTGCTAAAGAGATCTTGGCAGCACCTATTTCCACCGTTGCGGTTGAGCAAGCCTTCAGCTTGAGAGGTAATATATTGGAAGCTAGGCGATCTTCATTACATCCAAGCACTCTAGAAGCAACAGCTTGTGTGGATGATTGGACTCAAGCTGATCTGAGACAACAAGAAGATGCCCCTGATGATTTTGAAGATTTGTTCGATAATGCTTCTGCAACAAGTGCAAGCGGAACCGGAGCCGAAGGATCACTGATAATGATGATTGATAATTGTAAAATTATAATTTACAAAGGGGATATGTCTAAAAGACTAAAACTTGTAATGGAACTACGTGAGCTTTGATTCCCCTCACCCTTGGAGGATACGTAGGAAACTTAAATTTTTAAAAATTTAAGCTCAAGCTCTTCAATGTAATAATTTTTTTTTATTTATAAAATTCATTTCATTTATTTTTATTAATTTTCAAAAAAAAAATCTTTGAACTGAATCGAACCGGAACCGAACCGTTCGGTTCTGGTTCGGTTCGGTGTTCCGGTTCCACACTTATGGAACCGAAAACCGGCCGGTTCGGTTCGGTTTCGAACCGGAACCGAACCGCCGACCGGGTCTAAACAGTTGGACTGTATTATAGTTGATTATATAATTGGATTATAGTAATCAATATATTTGAATTAATTAATTTCAATTTACAATTGATTTTATAATTGGATTATAGTAATCAATGTAATTGAGGTTAATTGATTTAAATTATATTTGATTGTATAGTTGGACTATAATAATCAATATATACATACTACCACAAATGTATTAAATTATAGTTGATTAAATAGTTGGACTATTGTAATCATTATAATAAATAGTACCTAAATCGTTGATTAAATAGTTGGACTATTAGAATCAAGATATAATTGAAAGATTGACATTTAAAACATAATCCTGGGGAAAATGTATTTAAATGGTTTAATTTTTAAATTGGGAATTATTTCAGGATGGTCCTGCAAAAATAATAAGTTAGTTTATTTGATAAAGTAACGTATTATGCCTAAAGCCCGGAGTTAAGCAAATAAGTGGAACATGATATTTGAAATATTCATGTAATGATAACTTTAGTGCTTAATCCATTATACTTGTCAAGTAGACTCCTTAATTTCTGAATCAGAACTAAGGATTAGATCCTTAAAGTATGATAATGAAATTGAAGGATTTTCATGGATCTATTTTAGATATTTGTAGTACTAAATTGCAATAAATAATTCTTGGAGAATTAATGACTAATCTCAAGGAGATAAAGTCAAAGTTTGCAATTAGGCAAGTAGCGCAAGGCGCACCTTACTTCAATATTCTAGAAGACCAAGGGTTGACCAAAGGATTATGGAGTGTTGAAACAGGCAAAGGCAAAATCATTATAATCTTCTGGGAAGATAAATGACATATCCCAAAATGTCTGCCTAAATGTGGCAAACAGGATCGCGGAAGCGTGACTGTCGTTTGGACAGAGCAGACATGAAGGAATTGAAGACGATCAAGGCTCTGACTTCAAAAATGATTGTCATAATCATGTCCACAGCTAGTATTAAAATTAGATTTTAGATACTTAGTGTGGTACATAAAATATATGTATTGATGTTCAGAATCTGTTTTGAACAGGATACTGACATCATTAGAGATTAATATGCGAATTGGAATAGGACGACTGTCGTTGTTTTAACCGTAGATACCTAAGTTTAGGAACTACCCTCGGGTTTATACCTAAATTAGGAAACTGTTATAATGTAACTAGTTTGACTAGATACGTTATCTCTATATCAATGTTTGACCCGCTGCGGGTAAACCTTTATATTCTAGAACACTAAAGTGTTTCATTATATAAAGATGATATTGAGATAAGCACGTTAGATGTGAATAACAGAATTTATATTTTGAATATAAATAATATCTCAAATATATAACATGACAAATAAAAAGCTCAAACTGATTTGATCAGAAGAAACTAATTGTGGCATTGTTGTCTAGGACACAATCAAACAAGACTCGTATATCCACACTTTCGAAGAGTGGGTACTAGGACTAATTTGATTTTATTCAAATAAAGTCTACGAATCTAGTTTATTGGGCAAAGTGCCTAAAACACTATTTACTTGGTAAAAGTATAAATGCCACTGATTTGTTAGCCCTAGTTCATAGTGAAGCAAATGGGCCCATGTCTAGCTAGGCTAGATGTGGATATGAATATTTCGTGACCTTTACGGATGTGGTATCACGTATGGTTATGTGTTTCTTTTGAAACACAAATCGAAAACTTTCACAATTTCGACACGAAATAGACAAACAGATCGGCTAAAGTATTAAACCGTCACGGTGAAACCGTAATGGAAAATACTTAAGCAATAAGTTTCTCGTATACTTGAAAGAGTATATTATTCTTTCAATGAGGACTCCTCCCGGAACACGTCAGTTTGACGGTGTGTCCGAACAAGATTAACCGAATTTTGTTAGATATGATAAGGTTAATCACGAGTCGCTCTGAGCTTCCATTTCCTTCAACGGATAAGCTTTAACCAGTGCAAGAACTTATTTTGAATAAGGTTCCATAAATATCTGTTTGACAGATAACATATTAGATATGAACAGGAAAGAAATCAGGTTTCTCATTCCTGATGATTTGGGTATGCTAGGCATACGTTTGGATGATACCAAACTAAACCCAAATTGGATAAGTGACAAATATAGGTTATCCTAGGGATACCATAAGTATTGTACTTATACCCTCATAAGAGAACAATTAGATTGTTGCTCACCATACGGTTTTCCTAAGAGGAATACCGATATGCAGTGGTAAGTGGGAGGATAGTAAAACTCGATGAAAATCGGAGTAATACTATTCAAGGCACCGAATCCTAATGGAACAAAAATAGTTCATCAATGATGAAACTATACCATTAATCTTCGAATACACAAGAACCGCGTAGGTCGGAGAGAATCAGAAATCAACCTAGGGTATGAGTTTCTGATCTCACCTCATAAAGATGTCCATCTTTTTGAGGAATACCAACTGACTACATATTAGAAAATGATACAAGGTATCGACTCCCTATTATGGAAAAGTGCCATAAAGTCCGAAGTGGATTCCCTGTATACCAACTATGTTTAGACATTGGTTGATGTACCGCAAGGAATTGTGCCTATTGGTACTATATAAGTCTTTAAGGAAGACATACATGGATGGCAACATACCAACGTATAAAGCTAGGCTTTTAACGGAAAGGTATCGTTATCAACATTGTGTTGATTACGATTCAACCTTTTACCTGTTGCCACGGTAAATCCATTTGGATAATACTTGTTATTCGATCCATGATTGGATTGAAGCAAGCATTAGGTTCTTGGAATTATCGTTTTGATGTAATCATAATGATTTATGATTTAATTCAAAACGAAAAGATTCTTGTGTATATAAGAGGGTTAGTGGGAGCGCACTGACAGTGGCTGTCCTATAAAATAATGATAATATGTCATTTCTTGGAAATGATATTCCCATAAAATAACTATCGGCGAAAGCTTGCCTTTCGAAATACTCTCCGAGAAACCGTACATTGAAAAATGTATGCGACCTGGTGTCTCATACGCTTTGAGCATACGCTTTGATAGTCACTGGATTGATGTTAAGAACATCTGTTAGTATTATAGAGAACTAGGGATGCTGTCTTAGTTTATAGAGAAGGAGAACTTGAAGTGATTGGGATCACTGTAGCAAGTTTCCTATAACCGATAAAGACGACTAAAAGTCGCAAACGGTACTATACAGTTTGAATAACGGTATAGTGAGCTGGAAATCTTCCAAGCAAGATACTGTTACCGAATAAACAACAAATGCAGGTTAATTGCAGCATCTGAGGCAGCAATAGAAGCTATCTGGGTCAATAACAAATCTAATTAGATTAGATATAGTTCTGTTAGCAGCTGAGCTAGGCGTCAGCACAGGCTAAAGAATTAATGGTCTCATCAACGATCCAGATACATACTTTGATATTCATCTGATTCGTTCGGATCATACATCATGGCGATGTGATGATCGAATAAATCGCATCAAGATGATAATCATGCAAATCCGCTGACGAAAGCTTTTCTCAGCAGTTTTAGCCAACCGTACATAGTTCGGGTGTCAAGCACTCGAGTGACTGGCTATAGGCCAAGTGGGAGATTGTTGGACAATTATGACCCATAGCGTCACTATTTGTATAGATCATAGTATTGTTGTACAAATTAACTATGTGACAAAGGAGATTGCACTCTTATGATTTGTGATTAGATCACCTAGATTTATAAATGATAGGAGGTCCCTATGATTTGTTCCTGGACCGAGAATGATATGAGACAGTATCAGTCCACGAAGGATAAATCATTAAATATCCATAGTCAGAGTATTATCGAGATTGGACATCGATAATACGTAAAAGATTAGTATTACACTTGTGCGCGTTTGTGAGGGCACAACGGCATAGTTCTCATATATTTGGGTATATGATACTCATGCAAGTGTAATAGGAGGTTGTGTTTTTACCGATGGTACGGGAAACAGCTTCGCTCTGGATAGACCCCCTCGGAATTCCATTGGTAGTATGACTATGTGTCTATGGAAGTCCGAAATCAGGGTAGATGTATTTGGTCTTAACCTGAGACTTGCACCGCCAATACTTACGACAATCAATATACTTTTGTTGAGGTCGTCCAGGGCTTTAACAGGTTCTGTGTACGACAATACTGGGTATATTGAGAATCGTAGAGTGTTGGGTGTGATGTTAAGACGGAAGTATCACTCCAGTCATATGGAGATGATGGTCACGTAGGATACGAAACTCGTTCTCTTAAATGCTCGAGCTATCGGGATATTATGACTAGGTCATGTATATCCGATTACATAGACTAGTTACCAGACATCCGATATGTACTTCGTACGGGGCAGACACAATTCCAGCCCCAGGCCTAGCACGTGATCATCCGATGCTGGATCGAAATACGTAATACTACGGTATACTACGCTTGATATAGATCACATATTCCTATAAGGATATTCTGGAGAATTGGGTAGGCATGGCGCTT
>SKCR01012811.1:0-11862 GCA_019454045.1 Zanthoxylum bungeanum
GGCGCAATCAATAAGGGCTCGGCTTTCGGGAAGGATGGTAAGGAGTATTCTGTTATAAAGAGGGGAAGCATCGAAAGGAGGAAGACACCGGAAATGAGTTGGAAAGGAGTGGAACGATACTAGCAGAGCAGGGACTAATTCCTCGCTTGCAACTACTTGCTTACTTGTAGGATTGTTTCTCCCTCCACTACGCTTGCTTAGATTGGACTCGTTTCTATCTATTTCAAATCCTCCGTTTGTATTGGTTAATCGCCCCGTGTGGTGGTAAAGCCTGTGAGAACTAGATGACTTCTTAATCCAGTTTGAAAGCCTCCAAGTCTCCGGGGTGAGACAATCCATCCTGTTTCTTGCAGAAAGATAAGATGGCTTCTTTGTTCTCTTAGAAACTCATCTACTGCTCAAACCTTCTTCCTAGACTTGGATCTTTTTCTGCTTTGTTAAGTTGGTGAAGACCGGTCACCTCACTCCTTTTCGGAAAGTCTTCTTTCTATAAGAAATTTTCCCGTCGGTTTTCTTTGCTTTGAGGCCGATTTAAAGGTCTTTCCAGTAGAGACAATCCTTGCTCAGAAGCTGTCAGGATGTAATAGAAGCCATAAAAAGTATTTCTTTGCTTCAGGCAAGCTTCTAAGAGCTCAGCAGAAAGTTAGTGACTCCATAATAAAAGGAAGCTCATGATATAACGACCGGGGCAGGGGCGGTTTGTCTTGTCACGACGTTGTGTCCTCTATGCCACCTGGGATTCCTTTTTGGCCTCAGTCTCAACCGTTGGGTTATCAGATCTCAGATGTGCAGGCTTGAATACTTTCCCCCACGGGTGACTCAATGGAAGTTGTTCTAACAAATGGAGTTGACTGCCCATTTTTGGTAAAGAAAAAAGAAAGTAAAATTCAGGAAGGGCGCATGCAGGATTATGGTTTTAGAAAAAAAAGTATCTTACCGCGCATCAGCTTGAAGAGCGGCTATCGGAGTCAGGCTTAAGAGAGCCTCCTACCTAGTCAAATACTGAACTGAAAAAAGAAGAATACCATCATCGAGTACTGAATCGGATTCAGAGATCACCAGCCTATCGAACCAAAGGACTTGAAAAGTTTTGTTGTTGCAGAATTAGACCTGATGAACTAAAAAGCGCTAGTTCATCCTCGGCCTTGGCTATCGGTGAGAAAGATAGTTCAAAAAGGCAACTTTTCAGGAAACTGCAGATTGGATAAACAATGCCCACTTCAATCTCTCTACAACTTGCTGATAGTACGCTCATATTTCAAATAGGCGTAGTTGAGGATGTGCTGGTCAAGGTTGACAAATTCATTTTCCCAGCATATTTTATTATCCTTGATATGGAGGAAGACGCAGACGTGCCAATCATCCTCGGGAGACCATTCTTGGCTACAGGTCGAACCATGATTAATGTACAAAAAGGAGAATTAACCATGAGGGTACAAGACCAAGAAGTAACATTCAATGTTTTCAAGGCCACGAATTTCCCAGATGATGAAAAGAATGAGGAATGTTTCAGACTTGATGTGATACACAATACCATTCAGAACTCCAATGCAATGCAAACTTCTACTGACAAAACATGTCAATTGCCTGTGGAGCCTGAAGATAAAGCGTCTTTTGCATTGAAAAAGCCAATTCTTGCACTACAAGAAACAGAAGAGAAAAAGTTCCACCAGTTCAACGAATTGGAGGAATTTCACAATCAGCCTTTTAAGGATGCCAAATTGTACAAAGAAAAGGCCAAGAAGAGACATGATGAGAAGTTGGTACGCAGATAACTGGAACCAGGGCAGAAGGTACTGTTAAACAAATCAATGGTGAAATTCTTCCCATGGAAGCCAAAATCACAGTGGTCAGGTCCATTTGATGACCAAGGTTTTACCAGATAGAGCCGTTGAGATACGTGATCCTGACTCCAACAAAACATTCAAGGTTAAAAACAAGCGTGTCAAGCACTACTGGGGAGAATCATTTGAGCAACAAAAAGAAAGTGTCACACTTTCAGATCCAGCCTAACATTCGAGAAGTCACGTCTAGCTGACGACGTTAAACTTAACTCTCGCAGGGAGGCAACCCATGCAATTTGTATATATATTATGATTTGGTGTGTTTTATTTTTGTGTGTTTAATTTTTGCAGGTAAAGACATTTCACAATGGAAGAAGCTCTAGCAAATCTTCGAAAGCAATTTCCTTATCTCCCTTAAAAATCTCTTATGAAATTCTACAAAGCTCACTTGGAATGGATGAGGTTACTGATGATCAAATGTATTCCTACTGACATTCGTTGGATTATTGAAGCACGGGTCCGATTGGCAGGTGAGTCTTCTGACTCTTTTATTTCACATCTGCCTGGTTTAGGAAGAGCACCTATGCTAAAAAAGAAGAGCCAAAAGAATGTGTTTTGTTATAAATGTGCTCGTATGTTTTGTGATACTCGTTGTCGTTCTTTAGGAATGGTGTCTGATAACCGCGAAGATAAGATTAATTTCATTAGGGATGGCTTGAGTAAGGAGTCTTTGGATGATATATCAAAACTCTTGAGACGCATCCCAGTGGATATGTGTATCACGAAATTCGTGTGTTATATGCACAATTTCAAAAGAAAGACAACAGTTAAGTCTCGGAATCTGACTCAAAAAGACCCTGTTTGCCAATTTATAAGAAAATTGGATGGGAAGCTTGTCTCTGACGCATAGACGTCAATCAAGCCGCTACTTTTGTTGTAAATATTATATCTCTTTCTTTGTCTTTTCCTAATAATTGTAATTTGTTTTTATTGTTTTCTTTTATTTCCTCCGACAGGATCCAGACCTTTTTGACTATCACGATTTATTTTACTATTAACTAATAATTGTCATTTGGCAGGTACTAGTGCTATTATTTTACTACTCACCCTTTTCAGGTGTTATAAATTCAACTCATCATTGCACTTTTGAAGACATCCAGAGTAAAACATGGAAGCCACTTCAAGAAGACGAGTTGAAAACATCTGTGTGTTTTGCGGTACTAGTGTTGGTGTTAAGCCACAATACGTAGAAGCAGCACAGGAATTGGGTCGAGTCTTAGCTGCAAGGAATATGCACTTAGTATATAGCGGAGGCAATCTTGGACTTATGGGGATCGTTTCAAAAGCCGTACAGGAAGGAGGCAGTCACGTTTTGGAATCATTCCCAAACCCTTGGCGGAGGCAAATCTTATTGGACCATCAAACAGAGAGAACTGATCGTGCCAGGTATGTCTGAACGATTGGTAGAAATGATTAACCGTGCTGATGCTTTTATTGCTTTGCCAGGTGGCTTGGGCACATTGGAGGAAATTTTTATAGTGCTATCTTGGGCGAACCTGAACATACACCAGAAACCAATTGGGCTTTTAACGTTGATGGATTTTATGATTTTTCTTGTGTGTTTCTTGATGATGCCCGGAGAAATGGGTTCGTGTCAAAACCTTTAAAGAACTCTCTCTCTTCACTGCCAGAACTGCTCCGGATCTAATACCAACTCTTAGCCTATGAACCACAAGTTGACCCTATCTTTTCAAAGATAAATTGGTCCGAGGACGATCGTGGTAAGAGGCGTCGGATTAATCTGGATCTTAACCTTTAATTTCCTGTAGAATTTCAGCTAACCAGGTTTTATCTTCTAAACTCTTCTTCTACTGTTTAAGACATTGGGGACAATGTCTCATTTAGGTTTGGGGGAGGGAATTAGTTGATCGTACCTTTTTTTTAGTTTGTGTGTTGTTTTTATTTTTAGTCCAAAATTTTCGAAAAATACAAAAAAATTGAAAAATTTTCAAAAATTACAAAATATTTTGTGTTTTTGTGTTTTTATTTTGACTAAAAAGGTGAAATTGGTAAGAGATAGTTGAGTAAGGAGTTTCCACTCCTGAGACGTATCTCAAACCTATTTCGGAACAAGTTAATTTTTGTTTATTTCATTTTGAATTATTTAATTTGTGAATTCTCCATAAATTGACTAAAATGGATCTTCATATGCTCAGTTGGCAGGTATTATCAACATGCATAGTAACATACGGACATGAGCTAAAATTGAAAAGTTTGTAATATTCAGTGCTCTAGTTTAATTGGAGGAAGCATCTCAAGTGATGGAGTAAAAAAAACATCTGAGATCCGAGTTATTAAGTCTGTAAGGGTGTTTTAACACTAGTGCCCTAAAGCCAACTGGTTTGGGAGTCACTGGCCCAAAGCTCGCTACATGGATCAAAGATGTTGCAAAAAAATATATATATATCTGAAGTCTGAGTAATTAAGTCCGTAGGGGTGTCTTAACACCTGGTGCCCTAAAGCCAACTGGTTTGGGAGCCACCGACCCAACAACTCGCTACATAGATGGAAGATATTGTATATAAATAAAAAAAATCAAAAATCAAAGAAAAAAACAGAAAAATCAGAAAAATTATTCCATTGCTACAAAAAAGGTGAATTCTGATAAAACTTTAGGACAAAAATATCACTCTCTTATCAACTGCACTTGTGACTGTTGTGGGCAAAAATGAGTTGTTTAATATTTTTTGGCTGTGTATATGGAGAATGGTAAATATAATCGGAGAATTTACTTATTCGGTAATTTAGAAAGAAAGAAAACAACTAGTAACTTGGAGTAGAAGTTTCACCTGATTAGTCACTAACTTCTTTATTCTCTTTTCGCTTGTCTTTTTGCTTTTGTGTGCATTAGTTTCACTACATTTTTACTTTTGTAAAATGTTTGTGGGTATCATTGCTGTAAACCCTCACGAGACTACAACTCGTCCACTAGGGACACCTAGGGGTTTAAAGGCTTGTTGCATACGCTAAATGCAACTGTGATCCCTACGAAAGTGGCTTAGTTAAATTTTATTTTAAAGATGTTTATGTTATTTTACTCTATGTTTTGCTCGAGGACTAGCAAAATGTTAGGTTTGGGGGTGTGATGAGTGGTAATTATCATTATTTTCCACCCATTTAACCTAATATTTTGTATAGTTTCTTGAGTTTTGTGAATATTTGATGTGTTTTGTGTTATTTTGTAGATAAATAAAGTTTCAGGACTCTCTGGAGGTGATTTGGGGCCGAAACAGTGAAAATTGGAAAAAATGACATTTTGGCCCGTCGCGACGCCTAACATGCACCAAGACTTGCTAACGTGCGCCGGGTCCACAAGTCAGAATCTGAGAAGTTTGACTTTGTTAACGTGCGCCATGCCACGTGTCACCCTCACAGCCGATCTGCTAACGTGTGTCGTGCCACATGTCATCATCCTACGGTACCGACAGTCGCCATCGCCATGTGTCGCCACGTGTCTGCCACGTCATAATCCACATCACCAGTTGACCGAGTCAATGTGCCACATCATCACCATGTCATCATCAACCAATCACAGCGTGCCATGTGTCATCATTATATGGTGCCGACAGTCACTTTCACCACGTGTCGCCATGTCAGCTCAATTATTGACTCATTGACACGTGTCAGATAAGAATCTGAAATCAGCCAATCACAAGCCGACACGTGTCGCAATCATTGAACTCCCAACCGCCTTGCCACGTGTCACCTTATCACCTTATCCAGAATCCCACGCGACGAACCAGAAGCTGCCACATCGACAATCACCAGCGTCGCGACGCGAGCTGCGCGTCGCGACGCCGACCCCCTACTGACGCCTATAAATAGAGCTCGAAATTTCAGTTTCAGATGTACCTTCCTCTCTAATTTCTCTGATGTAAATAGGGAGTTTTCTATCTAGTTTCTTTTAAATTTTAGTTTTGTAATTAATTTTAATTACGTTCTGTAATAATAGTAATTTACTTTCTTTACTTTTTTACAGTTTTTACTATTCACCATGAGGAGGTAACTTCCCCATCCTAGGGTGAAAGGTAATTCTTTTACTATTGCTATTTAGATTAATCTCCCTTAAATATAATATATTCACTATTTAAAATTTGACTTAAAAATGATACCGCTATATTGGTCAGTTGGTAATTCATTTTAATCTGGTTTAAACCTGACTAATTAAGGATACCGCCAGATTGGTCGGTTGGTAATTAATTTTCTTACCGCCTATATGGCAGGTTTATTTTGGTTCCGCCTTTATGGCTGGTTGGACTTAATTTGACTTAATCAGGTTACCGCCTATATGGACGGTTGGTAAAATAATCACAAGTTAATATATTATATTAAGGGAGATATCTAAATAGTAAATAGTAAAAGTTGATCTTTTTACCTTAGCATTTTATTTTATTGTAATTTACTTTTCAGCTTTTACTTTACCGCAATTACTTTTCAGCATTTTTACTTTATGTCTTTTACTTTTAAGTTTTTACTAGCCCTAGTTATGTGTCGTAACTAAGTTAGTTATCTGGGGTTGTAATGAATTCTAATATCACCGGTTTATAAGGGTTATTTTATAGTTTGGGTAATTTAACGGTTTACTTATTAAGTCTTAAGCTTAATGCTTCTTGTTGTCTGATCACCAATAAGATTGATGTGGTAAATCTAAAATAAACTTGACAAAGGAATTTTAGGTTTCAGCCTTAGATTTAATAGCCCACAATCTTCCTTGAGGATAGATAACCCTTTAATAGATTTCCTTACAGGATTGACATATACCTGTCGGGCGGGGTAGCCATAATTAAAACTTAAACTTAATGAATCCAGATAATTTGGTTGACATAGACATATTGTTCAATTGGGTTAAACTGGGTATTTGTGTCTGACCATCGACAGAGGCTTTTGCATAATTTAGTGTTCCAGGTTAGTAAACCGATTTATTACACAACCATGAAATAACCACTTCATCTTTTAAAAGATATTAGAAAGATTCACAACCCTATATAGTTTTTAATATTGAATTTTCTTAAACCTACTTTTGTGTGCAATTTTATTTACTTGTTTTTAAATTTAGAATCATCACCATTTCAAATCAATCAATCAACCTGTTAGATACTAGTAATCATTTGACCTCATAAAATTAATAAATTAGGTATTAAGTCCTCGTGGGATTGATACTTTTTATACTACTTGAACGATACGTACGCTTGCGTTATACGTGTGTGTTTAAGCCGGTCACTCCACCACTAATTATGCATAACATCTCATAATCTCTCATAACATCTTTCCTATCTCACGTCATCTCGTCTCGTCTTATCTCCTCTCATGTCCGAACGAATATTATACAAAACCCGACAACATAACATAACAATATACATCATCCAATTCAATCAAATCTCACATCATATATCAATCTCCATTTATAATCACGAATTTATATTTCTCATGTCTTCAATAACTCAATATATCTCAACATATTATATATATATATGTTTGTGTGGTGTGTGTGTGTGTGTGGTGTGTGTGTGTGTGTGTGGTGTGTGTGTGTGGTGTGTGGTGTGGTGTGTGGTGTGTGTGTGTGTGTGTGTATAGACTTTCACAAAACATATCAATCAACAAATAATAATGTTAAAGGAATCATCGTGTGTTGCACTTACTTCAATTCTTGCAAAGTCCTCTATATGTCTATATCCTCGCTAAGATTTGAAAAATATAAAATTATGAAGTCCTTCAACTATGCTAAAATAACGATTTTACCCCTAATAAATTTTTAATTTTCTAATTTAAACCCAAACTTTTACTACTATGTCTATATAGTCATAAAACTCTCAAATATTACCCAATGAGCCCCTGAAAAATAGAATTTATAAATTTACACTCATATCCATGCCAATATAAAATTTAGTCCAAAATTTTCAAAATCTTACGTTTACACCCCAAAAACTATAACAATCACATACCAAGCTCCAACGACCTCCAAATTTCACAACGAAGGAACCAGTGTTAAGTATACGTCACAAGGATCACAGTGATGGTGGTAGTGACAATTGATGCACGGTGGTTACTAACAAACGGTCAAACGATAATAACTACCATTTTTGCCTCATTTCTCAACAACCGAAGGTCAGATTTGGGAAAAAGAAGTGTCTACACTGTGTATCTCAACGAGGAGAAGATTCTGGTCCCGGAGGTGAGGTACACACGCAGCGCCACATGGGCATATGGAGGAGGATACACGGTGGCGCTTGAGGGCGCGTCTGATGGAGTTTTGGAGACAGACTGGTACTGTTGGATTCATCTCATCGAGAGGATTCTACATATGTTGTCGAGCACCATAAATGGTGATATGACGATGTCAAACGACATACTTTCTCTCTCTGGACACACTTTCTCTCTCTAATAGTTTCTCTCTCTACTGTTTTGGTTTTTCTCACTAAAAGCTCCCTGGAATTGCTCTCACAATTCCCTATGTTGATAGCTTAACACTCTAGACTTCACACCACTTTTGGATCATAAGAAAATGAAATAAAACCTAGGGTTTTTTTTATTAATAATGAAAAATTATGGAGTTAGTAGGGTAAGGGGTGAGTGTTTGTTTGGTTTGGTTTAGTGGACAAAGAAACACATTAAGTGTGATAATAATATGGTAGGGATTAGTTAGGTTTAAAATGATAATATTGATAATGTTTGGTATTACAATCTGTCCACGTTAAAAAAATTTCGTCCTTGAAATTTCTCAATCCTTGAATAACTCTAGGTATTTCTCCCTCATGTTCTATTCCACTTCCCAAGTTGATTCATGTATATGATGATTATATCACATGACCTAACAATTGGAATATATCTGGATCTCAACTCTTGAACCTTTCGATCTACGATCTTCATGGGTTTCTCTTCATATGTCAGATTCTCACTCAACTCTATAGGTTGACTCTTCAAGTAATGAGTAGGATCTGATACATATCTTTTCAGCATTGATACATGAAATACTTTATGGATTCTTTCCAGTTTTGGTGGTAATGCCAAACGATATGTCAGCTTGCCTACTCTCTCCAAAATCTCATAAGGACCAATATAACGTGGTCCCAACTTCCTTTTCCAGCCAAATCTCAGTACTCTATTCCAAGACGAGACTTTCAAGAAAACTTTATCACTCACTTGGAACTCAAGGTCTTTCCTTCGTTTGTCAACATAACTCTTATGTCGACTCTGCACCTCTAACAATCTAGCTCGAATCAATTTGATCATCTCTGATGTCATATCCACCAAATCTGAACCAAGAATCTGCCTATCTCCAATCTCGCCCCAACAAACATGAGTCATACATCTCCTCTCATACAGAATCTCAAACGAAGCCATACTGATACTATCTTGGAAGCTATTATTGTAGGCAAACTCTATTAGATGTAAATGCTCCACCCAAATTCCAGTAAATTTTAATACATACGACCTCAGTAAATCTTCTAATGTCTGAATAGTTCGTTCTAATAGTTCGTCAGTCTGTGGGTGGAATGTAGTGCTCATAGAAATCTTCGACCCTATAGACTTCTGGAAAATTTACCCAAAATGAGATGTAAATCTGGCATCTCTATCTAATATAATCGACAATGGTAAACCATGTAGCCGCACAATTTTCTCCAAATACAGTTTTGCTAGTCTTTCCTATCCCCATGTAACTCTAATCGGTAGAAAATGGGCAGATTCAGACAATCGATCCAATATCACCCAAATTGCATCATAACACTTTTGTGTCCGCAGAAGCCCTACAAAAAATCCATCGTAAAGTTTTCCCATGGCCACTCAGGTATAGGTATAGGGTGGAGTAATCCGGCTGAATTATGATATCATGCATAAACCTCCTAACAAACCAAACATCGAGATACAAACTCTGAAATCTCTCTCTTCATTTATACTCATTAATATGTCTTCTTCAGATTTTGATACATCTCGGTGCTCCCAGGATGCATATTATACAGAACATCGTGAGCCTCATCTAAGATCTATTGCTTAAGCGTTCATGTAGATGGTACAACCACTCTGTTACCAAAAAGTAATATCTCATTTGAACTTAGTTTAAATGTAGTATTCTCATTCTTTGCAATCTCTGCTCTCCACTTTCCACATTGATCATATCCATTCTCTGTTGTTTTAAATCTATCTAGCGGTGTAGGTCGGACCTTCATATGGGCAAGAAGATCTCCATTGTCGGATATATCAAAGGTCAATCGTAAAACTTCAATCTCCTCAGACATCCTATATCTGGCTATCAAAGGTTATAATTTACCCACATTCTTCCTACTCAGTGCATCAACAAATACATTGGAATTTCCTGTATAGTAATTAATAGTACAATCATAGTCACTTAAGAACTTCATCCAATGCCTTTGCCTCAAATTCAGCTCTTTTTGAGTGGGAAGATATTTCAGACTCTTATGATCAGTATAAGTCTCACACTTGGCACCGTAAAAATAATGCCTCCAAATATTTAGAGTATGTACAATCGCTGTCATCTCTAGATCATGGGTGGGATAATTCTTCTCAATATTCTTCAACTCTCTCGAGGCATAAGGAATCACTCTCCCATGCTGCATCAGTATACATCCTAACTTTTGATGTGGCACATCAGTCTAAATCACATATCCATCAAGTCCAAATGGTAGAGTAAGCACCAGTGTAATAATTAATTTCTCCTTCATAGTTTGGAAGCTCCTCTCACAATCATCAGTCCATACAAACAATACCTTCTTTCTCGTCAGTTGAGTCATCGAAGCATTTATATTAGAAAAATCTTTAATAAAGCGATGATAGTAGCTTGCTAATCCCAGAAAAGATCGAATCTCTATCATTGTTGTCAGTCTCTCCCATTTCAGAACTGCTTCGATCTTTTGTGGATGTATTTAAATACCTTCACTTGAGATAATGTTCCCAAAAAAATACCACTATATCCATCCAAAATTCACATTTAGATAACTTAGCATAAATTTTCTCCCTCCTCAAAGTCTCTAATACCAATCGAAGGTGTTACACATGATCGACCCGAGAAGGCGAATACACAATGATGTCATTAATAAAGACTACAAAAAATTTATCTGGATACGGCTGGAACACTATATTCATCAAATCCATGAATATTGCATGTGCATTAGTAAGTCCAAATAACATCACTAAGACTCATAATGCCTGTCTCGCATTCGCAATGCAATCTTGGGAATATCCGCATCTCAGATTCCCATCTGATGATATCTAGATCGAAAATAATTTTTGAAAATACTGAGGCTCCTTGAAGTTAATTAAACAAGTCATCGATATGAGGTAATAGATACCAATTCTTGATTGTCACCTTATTGAGCTAGTGATAATC
Source organism: Zanthoxylum bungeanum (assembly GCA_019454045.1). Taxonomy (NCBI): domain Eukaryota; kingdom Viridiplantae; phylum Streptophyta; class Magnoliopsida; order Sapindales; family Rutaceae; genus Zanthoxylum; species Zanthoxylum bungeanum. The sequence continues at coordinate 11,188 of SKCR01012811.1, forward strand.
AATAAATAATCTTAAGGTGCCATCCTTATTTTTCACGAACAATACTAGTGCTCCCCAAGGTGAAACACTATGTCTAATAAATCCTCGATCTTACATCTCTTGTAATTTTTCTTTCAACTTCTTCAATTCTAACGTGGCCATGCGATACAGAATCACTGAAATAGGAGCCGTACCAGACATCAAATCTATTACAAACTCCATATCTCTATGAGGAGGTAATCCCGACAACTCATTGGGAAACACATCATAGTACTCTCTCACATATGGAATATCTAATATCGACGTTGATTCCGCCTTTTCCATTATAGAGATAATCACTAAAAATCCTTTGCACCTTTGTCTAATCATCATACACGCAGACATAGCAGAAATGATAGGTGCAATAACTCGGCTACGATCACTGACTACTCTGAACTTGTAACATCCCCAATTCGAAAATACTACTGGCAGGTAACAGACCCCACTGTTGCCTAAACGACTGACTTATGCAGAAGAAAACTCATTTTTGATAAATAGCCATACACACACAATCTTAGAATTAGCACAAATGCATAATCATAAAAATATATACGCACCTGAAAGTAATCATCACATGCTCATCATTATCATATATCTGTCATACATCAAAATGGAATCACAGAAAACTACATTCTATAGGAATGTAGATCTGGAATG
>SKCR01012812.1:0-11827 GCA_019454045.1 Zanthoxylum bungeanum
AATTTATGCCTTGGCCGAATGGTGTCTACATTGGATGTATTGGAATTTTTTGTGTTTAAGATCATTGGATGACTTAAGAACGATACGGGACGTAGATTAGTAATTCAATCGGATTGAAAAACAAATCGACACAAAAAATCACCTTGGCCGAATACACATGGACATGAAAAGGAGTTGATTTTGTTAAAATTAATGTTGGACATTTATTTTAAAAATACATGATAATAAATTAAATGGGTATTTTTGAAATATTTGGTTTAATATATTAATCTTGGTATTACACTTAATTAATTGGACTTTAATGTTTGGAATATTAAAATTTAATTAATGGGCTTAATTGGTGAATTGGGCTTTTAATATTGTATTTGGGCATAATGGGCTGGTTGGACCAAGTAGATTGGGCCAAAAGGATTGGATCCAATTGGGCCTAAATCACTCCATTAAGTCCAAATATAATATAATGGGCTTTAATAATTTAATTGGGCCTTATGGGCTTAAAAATTGGTTTTATGGCATTTAAGGGTGATTCCTTATTTGGGTTGGTAATTGGGTTTGACCCACATTGACCAAAGCCCAAGCCTTAATAAATCAATTGAAAGCCCATTTGACTTGAATTAAATAAACATTGGATGTTAGTTGGGCTTTGAGACCAATAGAATTAGATTTAGAATCTAAGTCTTTAAAGCACATTAAAAGTGTAAACATTTAATTTGGAATTAAATAATTGAATTAGTATTGAATACGAATTAAATCGGATTAAGTAGAGTAGTTCGATATAATTCGCGAATTCGTACCTTATGTACTTATTCTCAAATCGAGTTGGACTCGCGCAAAATCCCAAACCGTTGTTTGAACATTGATGATCACTTAAACAAAGACTAATTAATTGGATTAGATTGGTGTTGTAAAAGCATGTCTTGTTTGAATATATATGTATGTGATGAATGAAGTGTATATCGGATGGATATTAGAAGGGAAAGGGTTAATTTTAGAAATTATTGTAAATTTGGAATTATAAATTGGACCTGCGTGTCCAGCCTTATCTCTTTATCTCTTTGTTTCTCTTCTCACCTAATTCCCCTCAATGTAAATGAGGTTTCTCTTATTGTATTATGTAATTGGGTAGAAGGTAGAAGTAGAATAGTGCTAGCGGGGAGAGGAAGGGGAGTGATTTGTTCTAGGAACAAGTTGTTATATATCCATCCGCATATCACTATTAATTTACTTTACGCGCTTTATGATGTTTTAGAAGCATGCTTAAGGGTGTATGATGATGAGACCTAACAAAGATAAATAAATTGGTTGCCAATTACGCGAAAATCCCTCAATTTATATTAAGCAAATATCCTTCCATTGAATGGTTCTTGTTCAAGATCCGAAGTTGGCATTGGTTTGTTTTGACCAAAGTCAAGACCTTTGTCAATCAAGGATGTACTTGAATCATGAGAGTTTTGTTGCATATCGGTGTCTTGTCCAAATCGTGATTTTATTGGCCAAAGTCAAGATCACTTTTTGTCCAATGACATTGATTACGAAACTTTCCTCGTCAATGGGTCCCGCTTAACTGGAATCATTAGGTTTGTTTTTGGCCAAAGCCAAGGCCTAGATGATTCGGAGGATAGGGTTAGGAAAATGTAATGGATACATTGACATTATACATATGTTTCGGACTTGGATGTCCACCTAACCGGATCTAGGAATTGGATGAGATCCAATTGATCATGGAGATCTACCTAAGTTAAATAGCATACAATTTTTATTGGCCAAAGTCAAGGTTGTGTGTTTATTTAACGGGATCCTAGCCCACTAGGAAATTCGATTTCCCGAGTTCTCTACAGAGGGTTAGAAACTTGAAGAAAATAGTGGGAGGCTAATTATGAATTTGCAATTTCGTTCAGATATTTAGCCTTACGCGTCTTTCAAAATTATTTCGTCAATATTTTAAATAATTAGTTGGACTAATATATTGTTATTTTACTTGTTGTAACAGTTTGACTGTACCCATAACATCGTGACTTTATAGTTGGACTATAGTTGTCAAGATGACTGGCAAAGGTAATATCCGCGACATAATCATGGGCGATAATGTCTTCAAAGGGACAAACTTTGCCGACTGGGAAATGAACCTCAAGATAGTGCTTGGGGTTGAGAGGGTACTGTATACTATTCAGAGACCTCTCCCGCGCCTAAACCCACTGAGCCACTGGAGCTAGAGTTATGGAAGACTCATAGTGACGATTGTGACCAAGCTCAGTCAGTTATGCTAGCTGCAATGACCCAGCATTTCAGACGCCAGTACAGGGACTTGGATCCCTATAACATGATGGCAAGATTGCGTGATCTCAACCGCACACCACAAGCGGATGGAGAGGTACGAGCTAGTAAGGAAACTCTTCCGCTCCCGGATGACAGACGGCGCATCAGTGAGGGTCCACGGGACTCAAATGATCGCTAACATAGATGAGTTAGCCAAGATGGGCATTGTCCTGGAGGCAGAGCTGACGATTGATATGCTATTACAATCGCTACCCGATACTTGGAAACAAAATCATCATCAACTATAAGTTGATGGATACTGACGACACTCTTGGAGAGTTGTTGTCCGTGCTGAATGAGTCCGAAAAGGGAACTCCTAAAGGGGAGCAAGCGCGAGGCGCATTTTGCATCGACCTCTCATGCGCCAAGGGCGGGCCCAAGGCAATTGGAGGTGCGAGGAAGAAGAAGTTCAAGAACAAGGGCAAGGCAAGTTGACAGTGGCTTCTAGGAAGCCAAAGGACAAATCTCGCGACATCTGCCTCAACTGCGGCAAGAGGGGTCACTGGAAACGTGACTGCCTAAGGCAAAGGGCAGAGGGAGGATATCAGGATGGAAGGCTATCGCCTCTGGATCTGCAGGATAGCAGGGTGCTGCATCCGCGGGGAGATGGATCTACGGGTCGGAAACGGAACACCAGTTCTGTTTTGGCCGTAGGGACTTTTGTTTTAGAACTGCCCTCAGGGCATGTACTTAACTTTTGAACTGTTATTTTTACCTAGTTTAACTAGGAATATTATATCTGTATCCTTGTTAACCAGCAGGGTTACACTTTTGTATTTAGAAACACTGGGTGTGTTATTTATAAAAATGATGCAGAAATTTGCACAGCTGTTGCAAATAACGGTCTTTATATTTTGAATATAAATGAATCTCCTAAAAAATGACAAACAAAAGGCTCAAAAGGAGTAATCTAAACGATGAAGCTTATATGTGGCATTGTCGTCTAGGACACACAACAAGACTCGCATATCCACACTTTCGAAGAGTGGGTACTTGGACGAATTTGATCCCAATTCATATGACGTCTGCGAATCTTGTCTTTTAGGCAAAATGCCTAAATCACCTTTTAGCGGTAAAGGATGAACATGCCACAGAACTGTTGGCTCTCGTTCATACTGACGTATGCGGGCCCATGTCTAGCCAGGCTAGAGGTGGATTTCACTACTTCGTAACCTTTACAGATGATGCATCTCGTTACGGTTATGTGTATCTTATGAGACACAAGTCGGAAACTTTTGAAAATTCAAAGAGTTTCGACACGAAGTAAGGAGAAACAAACAGGCAAGAGTATTAAGACATTACGGTCAGACCGTGGTGGCGAATACTTAAGTTATGAGTTTCAAGATTACTTGAAAGAATATGGTATTCTATCACAGTGGACTCCTCCTGGAAACACCGCAATTAACGGGTGTGTCCGAACGGAGAAACCGCACCTTGTTGGACATGGTAAGGTCAATGATGAGTCGCACTGAGCTACAATATCCCTCTGGGGATACGCATTAAACAGTGCTATACTTATTTTGAATAAGGTACCGTCGAAGTCTGTTGAACAGACTCCATAGAGATATGGACAGGAAGGAAACCAGGTTTCTCTTTCCTGAAGATTTGGGGATGTGGGCATATGTTAAACGTTTGGAGGTACCAAACTTGAACCCAAATCTGATAAATGCCTTTTCGTAGGATATCCTAGGGAAACCAAAGGATATTACTTCTATCACCCACAAGAGAACAAAGTATTTGTTGCTCTACAAGCATTTTTCCATGAAAAGGATTTTATAAATGCAGTGGTAAGTGGGAGGAAAGTAGAACTCGATGAAGATCGTGGTGATACTGTTCCTGGCAATGAATCAACGACGGAACAAGAACAGACCGTCCGGGATGAGTCTGTACCACAAACTTCACATACACAAGGACCGCGTAGGTCGGAGAGAGTCAGAACAGTACCTGAGAGGTATGGGTTCCTGATCTCACCTCATGTAGATATTAATCTTATTGAGGATAATGAGCCGGCTACATATGAGGAAGCGATACAGAATATCGATTCCGCTTTATGGCAAGACGCCATGAAGTCCGAGATGGATTCCATGTACGCCAACCAAGTTTGGACACTGGTTGATGCACCAGAAGGCGTAAAGCCTATTGGATGCAGATGGATCTTCAAGAAGAAGACCGACATGGATGGCAACGTACAAACGTACAAAGCTAGGCTTGTAGCGAAGGGGTATCGTCAACAATATGGTATTGATTATGACGAAACCTTCTCACCCGTTGCCATGATTAAATCCATTCGGATAATGCTTGCAATAGCTGCATATTTCGACTTCGAGATATGGCAGATGGACGTTAAAACCGCTTTCCTTAACGGAAACCTTTTGGAGGATGTTTATATGCAACAGCCTGACGGTTTTATCGTACCTAGACTTGCAAACAAGGTTTGTAAGTTAAATCGATCCATTTATGGATTGAAGCAAGCATCACGGTCATGGAATCAGCGTTTTGATGAGATCATAAAAGAATATGATTTCGTGCAAAACGCAGATGACCCTTGTGTATACAAGAAGGTTAGTGGGAGAGCGCTTACTTTTATTGTCCTTTATGTCGACGACGTATTGCTTATAGGCAATGACATTCCCATGCTAACGTCGGTGAAAGCTTGGCTTTCATTAAAATTCTCCATGAAAGATCTGGGAGAAGCAGCCTTTATTCTTGGAATAAAGATCTACCGGGATAGATCTAGAAAGCTGCTTGGACTCTCCCAGAGTACATACATTGATAAAGTGTTGAAGCGATTCAACATGGAACAATCCAAGAGGGGATTGGTTCCAATGGTACGTGGTGTGGTACCTCTCTGTCTAAGGACATGTGTCCTAAGACTCAGGAAGAGAGAGACAACATGAGTCGGATACCGTTCGCCTCTGCAGTCGGATCGATCATGTATGCCATGATATGTACACGACCTGATGTCTCATATGCTTTGAGCATGTGCAGTCGCTATCAGGCCGATCCAGGTGAAGGTCACTGGATAGCAGTTAAGAATATCCTTAAGTATCTTAAACGAACTAAGGATGCTTTCTTAATTTATGGAGGTGGAGAACTTGCGGTATCTGGGTATACCGATGCAAGTTTCCAAACCGACAAGGATGACTACAAGTCGCAATCCGGGTACATTTTTTGTTTGAATAACGGAGCAGTGAGCTGGAAATCTTCCAAGCAAGATACTGTTGCCGATTCAACAACAGAAGCGGAGTACATCGCTGCATCTGAAGCAGCAAAGAGGCAGTTTGGATCCGAAAGTTCCTAATCGGATTAGGAGTAGTTCCGTTAGCAGCTGAGCCCGTTCCATTGTATTGTGACAATAACGGGGTATAGCACAGGCTAAGGAACCAAGGTCTCATCAACGGTCCAAGCATGTTCTTCGACGTTACCATCTGATTCGGGAGATATTATACATCGTGGCGATGTAAAGGTCGAGAAGGTCACATCAGATGACAACATTGCAGATCCGCTGACGAAGGCTGTTCTTCAGCAAGTTTTGAACGACACATACATAGTTCGGGTATTAGATGCTTGAGTGACTGGCTATAGGCAAGTGGGAGATTGTTAGACATTATGTCCCATAGCGTCACTGTTTGTAAATGATATTGTATTATTGTACAAAATTAACTATGTGATAATGAAATTGCCTTTTGCCGTTTTGTAATATTATTTACTTTGATATATAAATGGCGAAAGTCCATATGATTAATACCGGATTGAGATGATATGAGACAGTATCAATCCATAAAGGTTTAATCATTAAATATCCCTAGTCGGAGTATTATCGAGATCGGACATCGATAATGCGGAATAGACTAGTATTGCGCTTGTGCACGTTGTGAGGGCACAACGGCATAGTTCTCATATATTTAAGTATGGATACTTATGCAAGTGCGATAGGAGGTTGTGTTTACCGATGGTACGGAAAACAGCTTCGCTCTGGATAGACCCCCGCGGAATCCCATTGGTAGTATGTCTGCGTGTCTATGGGAGGCCGCATCAGGGTAGGTGTATATGGTCTTAACCTGAGACTTGCATCGCTAGTACTTGCGACAATCGGTAAACTTTGGTTTTGGTGGTTGGGGACCTTAACCGGTTCTGTGTACACCTCTTCTGGGTTTATCGAGAATCGTAGTGTACTGGATGTGATGTCGAGATGGAAGTATCACTTCAGACATATGGAGGTGATGATCACGCAGGACACAGAACTAGTACTCTATAAAAGGTTGCAACGTCGGGACAATATGACCAGGTCAGGATTGTCCGATTTAAAGAGACTGGTTGCTTGATGTCCGATATATGTTTCGTACGGGGCAGACACATCTCCAGCCCCAGGCCTAACATGTGATCATCCGATACTGGATCGATGTACGCAATACTACGGTATACTACGCTTGATATAGATCTTATATTCCTATAAGAATATTTCTGGAGAATTGGGTAGGCATGGCGCTTTGCTAGAAGCCAACCTTGTCTTGTGAATCGGTAAGAACGTAGTACGAGGTACGTACGTGTTCGGATTATCCGACGACCGTATTTACTGCCAAAATATCCGGAGATCTCTTGGGTCGCTTCCTGAAGATTCACCTATGATATTGATTCGGACTTAATTAATCTTGGATTAATTGCGGAGAAACTTTATCTTGGATAAAGTGCCTTTTTAGAGAGGAGAACGATTAATTTAGAATTAATCGATAAAATTATATATTCGATATATAATAACGAAATTCGATTTCGACGCGAAATTAAAATTAGATTTTAATTCGGGCATACGAGTTAATTTAGAATTAATTCGTTAGCGACGTAAATAATAATTTCGCCAGGCGCAATTATTTATTTAAATTCGATTTAATTAACGTCGCGACGTAAGTTCGGTATTTCGGAAATATCGAACCCGAACGCGTGAGTGCACGTGGGCCCACTTTCATTTGGAAACGTGTGGGGCCCACATGACACATGTCATTATATGCATTATTTAATTGTTAATGCATTGCATGGTGATAGTGTACAATACACTCAATTGTTTTGCATGGAGTTTGAGTGTTTGACACTCTAAGCCATTGCATGGTTTGTGTCATAAGTTTATTATTAATTTAATAAATATTATGGCATAAATATAAATTGATTTTTGGTAACAAAAATAAAATACACAAACTCTTCTCTCTCTCAAATTGCCGAAACCTGAAACAGTTTGGGCTCTCCATTTCTTCATTTTTGTTGCAAAAACTTGAAGGATTGTGGGTGTGTTTGGAACATATATTCACACAAGGCTAGCACCTTCAGGGATCAAAAGAGGTGATAGGGAAACCATCAAAGAGCTTGGAATACACAAAGCTTGGAGCTTTCCACCTCTTTCATCTTGGCCGAATCATCCAACCTTGGAGTTCCATTTGGTTTGATTTTCTTCATCACTAAGCATTGTAGTATGATTCCGCCATACTTCATCTTTTAATATATATATTCATTGTTGTATTTAAATGCTTATCTTTCCTTGGGACATATTATAGAAACCAACAACATCAGCCAATATTCTGGAACCTTATGGAAATATCGAATTTCGGAGCCATTCTGGTGGATTTCGAAAATGTTCAACAAAAAGTTGTTTCATCTCGGAAAACAAATGATCCGATGGTCCAAAAATTAGCTCGATGGGTTCGTTTGCTCCTCTCTCAGTGACCAAAACCGCCAAACTTTACGCATTTTACGAAAATCACGTAACTGACTTTTGATCCTCTGCATTTTCCGACGCGACAAAAATTCATAAAATAATATTCCTACTCATATTGCATCGCTCAAACTCTTATTTTTCATTATTATCATGATCCGAGACTAAATTAGCCGTCCGGGAATTTTCTAGAACGGTCCCAAAAATCTGGGATGTTACACTTGACGTATATGGGCATTACGTATCACCATCCCCCCATACGCCTAACTAGAGCTATAAGTGCAAATCCATGACTTTGGGGCGTTACGTATCGCCGTCCCCTAAAACATGCCACTACTGTCTCTGAAACTGGTGGTCTTTAGGCATTACGTATCGCCATCCCCCAAGCCACAGAACTAGAACTGGGGGTGCGGATCTATGCTACCCTTCAAGCTCTGAATATAGGATCTAGGGGCATCTGTCATCCCTAGTCCTGAACTAGAATCTGGGGGCATTACATATCACCATCTTGTTGGGAAATCTCTAAGTCCCGGGATCGATTATCAAACATAAAACAAACATGTGAATACACGAGGAAGTTGCGGAATACTTACATCGAGCGGTTGAGCGATGCGTCGAAGAATAAAAATCTTTTTCTCCTCCTCCAAGGCTTGGCAGTCCACTGGTTTTGGTCTCCAAGAATCGGCAATGGTCCTCCATGCAAGCTCCAAGCTTTGTGATGAAATTCCAAGCTCACAAGTTCGGTTTCCCTATCACCTTCGCAAGACTCCGATGTGTGCTAGCACTCTTGATTTTTGCCACAAAAATCACTCTTTCCTTCTCCATGACTCACGACAATGAGCTTTGAAAAGAAGAAGAAATTTCAGCCCCTTGGGCGTGAATGGGAGAGGAAGAAAAAGAAGAGAGAGTTGTGTGTGTTGGTTGATGGATTGTGTATCTAATACACAATTGAATTATTAAAATTCATTTTCCAAAAGTTGTATAAGCCTTTCCAACAACTCACATCAACTATTCACATCACTCAATCAATCAAGTGACAAGTTGTCACATCACTCAAAGTGACTAATGATTTGACGCTTGATGTGACTAGCAATTTGACGCTTGATGTGACTTGTGTGCCGCACTCGAATTCGAAATGTGAATGCGCTCGCAAACACTCCCGGGCTCGGGTTCGTTAATTCCAAATTAACAAATTTTCCGTTGCGACGTAATTAAATAATTATGCCTAGCAAAATTACTATTCATGTCGCTAACGAATTAATTCTAAATTAACTCGTTCGCCCGAATTAAAATCTAATTTCAATTCCGCGTCGAAATCCAATTTCGTATAATATATCGAATATATTATTTTATCGATTAATTCCAAATTAATCGTTCTCTCTCTTTAATTAATATTTTATCCAAGATAAAATATCTCCGCAATTAATCCCAGATTAATTTTCTCTCTCATCTAATTAATCCCAGATTAATTAAAGTGCGAGTCATATGTCATCGATGAATCTTCAGGAAGTGACCCATGAGATCCCCGGATATATTGACAGTAAATCCGGTCGTCGGACTATCCGAACATGTAAGTACCTAATACTACGTTTGTACCGATTTACAAGACAATGTTGGCTTCTAGCGAAGCGCCATGCCTACCCAATTCTCCAGAAATATCCTTACAGAAATATGTGATTTATATCAGGCGTAGTATACGTAGTATTGCGTATTTCGATCCAGTATCGGATGTCACATGCTAGGCCTGTGGCTGGAATTGTGTCTGCCCCGTACGAAGTACATATCGAATCTCTGGTAACTAGTCTCTATAATCGGATTACCATGAACTAGTCATTTTATCCCGATATCTGTAGCATATAAGAGAACGAGTTATGTATCATAAGTGATCATCATCTCCACTATTACTGGAGTGATACTTCCATCTCGACATCACACCCAACACACTACGATTCTCAATATACCCAACAGAGGCCTACACAGAACCTGTTAAAGCCCTGGACGACCTAAAACCAAAGTATATTGATTGTCGCAAGTATTAGCGGTGCAAGTCTCAGGTTAAGACCAAATACACCTACCCTGATTCGGACTTCCATAGACACATAGTAATACTACCAATGGAATTCCGAGGGGTCTATCTAGAGCGAAGCTGTTTCCCGTACCATCGGTAAAACACAACCTCCTACTACACTTGCATGAGTATCATATACCCAAATATATGAGAACTATGTTGTTATGCCCTCATAACGCGCACAAGTGTAATACTAGTCTATTCCGCATTATCGATGTCCAAACTCGATAATACTACGACTAGGGATATTTAATGATTAAACCTTCGTGGATTGATACTGTCTCATATCATCTCAATCCAGGAACTAATCATAATGACCTCATATCATTTATATATCTTGGTGATCTAATCACAAATGATAAGAGAGCAATCTCCTTTGTCACATAGTTAATTTGTACAACAACACCATGATCTGTACAAATAGTGACGCTATGGGTCATAACTGTCCAACAATCTCCCACTTGGCCTATAGCCAGTCACTCGAGTGTCCTACATCTGAACTATATACGATTCGCTCAAACTTCTGAGAAAAGACTTTCGTCAGCGGATTTGCATGATTATCATCTGATGTGATTTATTTGATCATCACATCGCCACGATGTATGATCTGAACGAATCAGATGAATAGTCGAAGTATATATCTGGATCGTTGATGAGACCATTAATTCTTTAGCATTTGCTGTAGCCTAGCTCAGCTACTAACAGAACTATATCTAATCTAATTAGATTTGTTATCGACCAAATGGCTTATATTGCTGCCTCAGCTGCAGCAATAATCCACTTATGTTGTTTATTCGGTAACAGTATCTTGCTTGGAAGATTTCCAGCTCACTGTCCCGTTATTCAAACTTTGTAGTACCGTTGTTACGACTTATAGTTGTTATTATCGGTTAAGAAACTTGCAACGGTGAATCCAGTCACTTCAAGTTCTCCTTCTCCATAGTTTAAGACAGCATCCTTAGTTCCTCTAAGATACTAAATGATGTTCTTAACATCAATCCAATGACTATCACTTGGATTGGCCCGATTGTGAATCCATATGCTCAAAGCGTATGAGACACCAGGTCGCGTACATTTATTTCAATGTACGAGTTCTCGGAGAGTGTTAACAATTTCATATCTATCCTAGTAGATCTTTATTCCTAGAATAAATGTTGTTTCTCCCAAGGATTCTACGGAGAATTTTCATGAAAGCCAAGCTTTCACCGATTGTTATTTATGGGAATGTCATTTCCAAGAAATGATATGTCATTATTATATAGGACATTTACTGTCAGTGCGCTCCCACTAACCTCCTTATATACACAAGAATCATTTTCGTTTTGAATTAAATCATATATCATTATGATTACATCAAAATGATAATTCCAAGAACGCTATGCTTGCTTCAATCCATCCATGGATCGAATAACCTGCAAACCTTGTTTGCTAGTTTTGGTACGACAAAATCGCCAGGATGTTGTAAACATCCTCCGAAAGTTTTCCGTTAAGGAAAGCGGTTTTGGCATCTAGCTGACATATTTCATAAATGAATTATGCAGCATCAGCAAGCATTATCCAAATGGATATACCGTGGCAACAGGTAAAAGGTTTCATCGTAATTGACACAATGTTGATAACGATACCTTTTCGCTATAAGCCTAGCTTAGTACGTTGGTATGTTGCCTTCCATGTATGTCTTCCTTGAAGACTTATATAGTACCAATAGGCACAATGCCTTGCGATACAACAACTAGTATCCA
>SKCR01012813.1:0-12333 GCA_019454045.1 Zanthoxylum bungeanum
ACTGGTAGTTGTCTCGCCTCAATCTCAATATGTAATCCCCTAAATACCGCATCTATTCTAATGTCCTTCCCCGAAGGAAGACTCACAATCAAAGGAAACTTATTAGTTTCCGGTACACTATCCAGACAAGGAATACAACTAGCAGCAATGAATGAATGCGTAGAACCCGTATCAAATAAAGCTCGAACGAATATACCTGATATCCGCACCGTACCTGATACAGTACCACCATCTTGTGCCTCGTGCTCTATCATAGCGAAGACTCGTCCCCTATCAACACCAGGTGCAGTATGAGCCTGAGATGTCTGTCCTCTACCACCATCCAATCCACCCAACGTTCCCCTGCCTCTATTCTGTGTGAAACCCGAACCTCGTCCACGACTACCATAGGAACTTGTCCCTCTACCACGTCCTACAGTCGGCTCAGCTCCCCGAGATCCACCTTTGATAGGACATTCTCTAGCTAAATGTACAGGCTGCTGGCATTCATAACACATCTTTCCTCTGGTACATTGCACACTAATATGACCCTCCTATCCACAATTATAACATCGACGGGGACCAGTAGGCCGAGATGCCACACTCACAACACTCTGATTAACGGATGGTACTGGGCCTCTACTCTGAATCTGCTCTGTCTGACCCCTACGAAACTGTCCTCTGAAAGGTGCACTCTGTGTGCCTCTCGGTGGTAACCCGCTGTGACTCGACTGTGGAGGATACTGTCTACTGCTAGATCTACCATGTCCTCCCTCAGAAACCTCATTTCGCCCCCTCTTCCTACTCTCTTGAAAGGCAGCTCTATTCTCTTTCTCAATTTTGATGTCACTTTCCGCAATCATGGCTCTGTCAACCAATTATGTGTATGGCAGTTTCCCCAAAATCGAAATTCTCGATCTGATCTGCTGTCTCAATCCACTCTTGAATTTCTTGCACTTGTCGTCCTCACGTCGTACCAATTCTGGATAGTAACGAGATAAAGAAATCATTCGTCTTTCATATTCCATCACGGTCTCCGTCGGTCCCTGAACCATGTGTTCGAACAGACGACGCTGCTCAATACGATAAGCATACGGAAAGTACTTCTCATTGAAGGCTTTTTCGAACATATCGCATGTGATAAACTGAGGTCTTTAAGGTCCATCAGTTCTCCAAAAGTCAGGGGATCTCAATCTATCTATCAGTACGATCTCAGTATGCTTCCACCACCTCTCTGCTTCTCCTCTCATCAAAAAAGTGGCAAATCTAACTGTAGGCACTGCATTTTTACACATACACCCGATGAGGAGTCTTATTTGGAGACAACTACTTTTTGAGTCACGGAAGCCGCGGGAAACGGATATCGGAAGGGGAAATTCAGAATACACAAGCTCACTGTCTTCGTTAGTGCTGCGTTCGCTACTTCGTTCGAACGGAAAACAGATTGCGGGTGTTCGTGTCGCGTTCAGGGCGCGCGTTCGAACGGTGTCGGTAATTCTGGTTTTGGTGCTAGCCTCACGCCCAGCCCATTTAGCTCCCCAAAGCCCATAAAACACATCCCAAATTAAATAAATAAAATTAATTTAAATATTAAACATTAAAATAAAATATTTAAACCATTACCAATTAAAATAAACAATTACCACTAAACTAAAAAATCATGCCTAAATTAAACAAATCACATACTAAATCAAAATATAATCATACCAAATTAAAATCAATCCTAACCAATTAAAGCCAATCATATATTTGACTTCCTAATCTAATAAGATATTTACCAATATAAAATATTTGTATTCCTAAACCAACACAAATTAAATATTACAACTTCCTAATTTAAAAATATTGTCCCCCCTCAATCTTGTGTATACCTTTCTCATCTCTCCTAATTTGGAAACAAGATCTCTTCCTTGTGAGAGAATGTGAAACCCTAGCCATCTTCTATATAAACAACCCCTAACCAAAGCCTTTGGTCTCCTGGACACATAATTCACACCCAAACTCTCTCGAAATCTCTCTAGACTCTCTCTACACACCCAAGACTAAACAAGAGAAAAAAGAAAACACTTCACACATACACAAAAAGAGAACAAAAGAACCTCAACCATCTCCTCCATAGCCGAATCCACCACAAGTAACCACCCTCACATCACCGAAACTACAAGCACCAAAACAACCCCTAATCACCACCGAAAACCAGCCCCTCTCAACCTCCATACATCACCGAAAATCACACAAACACAGCAGCCCAAATCCTTAAAAAACAGTAACATAAAAACTGCATAGATAATCTTAAGAATAATCACACTAATTGCACTAAGAACCCACACAAACTTGGAATTGTTTATTGAAAACGTTAAAACAGGTGGTCCGTGCAGTGAGCAGCAAGACAGAGACCAAATAGGAGCAGAACGGAGTTCGAACCGTAGGCAAAACAGCGAAGCAGTGAGCTAGGACGTTGAACCAGTGGACCAGAAAAGTTACGGAGCTTTACCCCATTTCGATCTCCGTGGAACGCGAGTCCGAGAGACGGCTTAAAAGGTTAGACCTGAGGGTATCTTTCACACTTATTCTCATTTTATTTTCTGGTCGTTTATTTTGATTATATTTTCTGTATTTGTGGTATTCGTTGTGTGTATGATGTATGTTGTGGGTATTGGATGAATGAGAGATGTGTCAACTCTCGCGGTATATCGGATGGAAACCGGACATAAATTTCATAGCCGATTCCGAATGGACGGTAATATGATCTGTACTCGGGCCACAACTCCACGTACCGCTTGGGTAAACGGC
This sequence comes from Zanthoxylum bungeanum, assembly GCA_019454045.1. Taxonomy (NCBI): domain Eukaryota; kingdom Viridiplantae; phylum Streptophyta; class Magnoliopsida; order Sapindales; family Rutaceae; genus Zanthoxylum; species Zanthoxylum bungeanum. Next base: position 2,773 of record SKCR01012813.1, read on the forward strand.
ACCATCTTTCTTTTGTTGTGTGCTGCTTTTTTTTTATTTAGTTTTCTTTACTTGAATTCAATATGTCGTTTAGTTATGCATGATTCAACCAAGCGCATGTGCTTAGTGAGTTAGTCCAAAGGTCCTCCATTTGGGAGACAAAGAGCCGAAAAGGCCACCTTTGTGACACTACTTAGTTTGATATTATTATCTTTATTTTCGTATGTATAATTCAATCGAGCGCATGGGCTTAGTAAGTGTGATGTGAGATCCCCTATGGGGAGGGGCTAAAAGCCCTTTACCACGATGCTTTGCCGCGCCGATTGATGTGTGTTCGGTTGGATACAAGATACGTTCAATCGGGCGCACTATGTCTGATATTATTTATTTCATGTGTTGTGATGTGACGCGCATGGGCTTAGTATGTTGGTCTAAAGGTCATCTCTTTGAGAGATCAAGAGCCCCAAAAGGCCACCTTTACGGCAGTGCTTCGCCGCGCCCCTTTATTTCGTGTTTATGTATTGCATCCCATTTCATGCATCAGGTCTGTTTCCGTTCGAACGCGTTTACGAACGCAACTCGAACGCGCATACATTTTGCCTTATCATGCATCAGGTCTCATTTCCGTTCGAACGCGTTAACAAACGCCATACGAACGTGAGCATTCTGTTTCATTTACGTTCGAACGCGTTTACGAACGCAACTCGAACGCGCATACATTTTGCCTTATCATGCATCAGGTCTCATTTCCGTTCGAACGCGTTATCAAACGCCATACGAACGCGAGCATTCTGTTTCATTTCGTTCGAACGCGTTTACGAACGCTACTCGAACGTGAGCATTCTGTTTCATTTCCGTTCGAACGTGTTTACGAATGCTACACGAACGTGCACACACTGAACTGAGTCTGTCTTATTATATTCATGCATAATTGCCTCTTGGTTGATCTTTCTTGTGCAAATATGTTAATGTATTACAATTCATATGCTTATGTCATGATAACATTTGAGTATTATTCCTTGTGGTATATCGGATGGAAACCCAGACGTAAATTCCGTAGCCGATTCCGAATGGATGGTAGTGCGGTCTGTACTTGGGCTACAATTCCACGTACCGCTTGGAAAAGTGCCCACATGTGTGCTTGTATGGTTAATATGTGTGCTTGTATGGTTAATATGTGCGCTTGTGTTTTTCCTGAATGTGATATGTAAATAAAGTTGTATGTTCGTTGCTATCTTGATATATGTTAAGCATGCAATTTTAAATGTGAGAGATATGTGAAAATGTGCACATAAGTTTTATTTTGCATATGAGAATTTAGAAGCATGATACTCTTGGAAATAAGTGTTACTTAAGCTTGATTAAATATCACATAAATCCTTTCATTACAAGTGACATGAGTAAGGGACCATTCCGAACCCAACGGTTTGAGGTCTTCCCTTGCGAGGGGTGAATGCGGCCTTAAATCTTTGTCCCGGTTCACACCGGGTGGCGACTCCATGTTATTTAATACTTCCCAACTAGGCCGCGAGCCTAGGAACGGCGTCGCCCAGGTCCTGTGTCCTACAGTCTGGCGACTCCACTGGGGATAGAGAATTGGCCCCGAAATATTGACTTGTGATGTTTGGATTTGTGTTTTAATTAACCGTGTCTATAGTGGATAAAGTAAGGGTTTAATCAAAGGCATTTTTGGGCTAGGTAATGGTTTGGTGTCTTCCTTCATTCACTACATTTCTAGAAGGAAAAGCTGTGAAGGCACCTAGATGGCCATCTACTTGTAGCCTATTGTGATGGACTAATTTGGAGGACTCGTTGTTTATTCCTGACAACAAGCGATAAGAGCCTAAGAGGCTTGGGTATTTAAGTGAGCCTCGCTCCACCTTCCCTCTGGGGGATCTACAACGGGAAATCCATTTGACAGTCCGTCACACACCATAGCTCATTGGCACGTACCTTAGTGTATAAAAAAAAAGGGTGCGCTCACTTGGTTGCTCGAACCCTTGAGTGGGGAGACCTAGTTGTGGGCCATCCTTCGCCGGTGAGAGCCTTTGTCTATACTCTTACTAACCCACCTATAGACCGGGTTGGCTAAAGTAGCAATTATTTCCTTGAGTATGTGCTTGTGGACCATCCTCATTTGGATGCAGTTGGACTATTGTCAGAAATGCGGGCTTGCTGGGCCATTTAAACTGGGGCAAGTTCGCACCTTATGACTATTAGGCCAAAAGCTTCTGAAAATTGATGGGACCATTCTGACCCAACGGTTTGAGGTCTTCCCTTGCGAGGGGTGAGTGCGGCCTTAAATCTTTGTCCCGGTTCACACCGGGTGGCGACTCCATGTTATTTCGTATTCTCAAATAGGCCGCGAGCCTAGAAACAGCGTCGCCCAGGTTCTGTTGTCTACAGTCTGGCGACTCCACTGGGGATATTTTGAATCGGCCTCGAAATAATGTCTTGTGATGTTTATGATTTGTGCTTTAGTTAATCGTTTCTATAGTGAGTTGAAAATGGGTGTAACCAAAGGCATTGTTAAGGCTAGGTAATGGTTCGATGTCTTCCTTCACTCACTACTTTTTCATAAGGAAAAGCTGTGAAGACACCAAGATAATCATTATTTGTAGCTCGTTGTGACAGACTAGTTTGGAAGACTCGTTGTTTATTCCTGACACTAAGCGATAAGAGCCTAAGGGGCTTGGGTACTTATGAGAGCCTCGCTCCACCCTCCCTCTGGGGAATCTACAACGGGAAATCTATTCGACAGTCCGTCACACACCATAACTCGTTGGCACGTACCGTAAGGTATAAAAAAGGTGCACTCACTTGGTCGCTTGAACCCTTGAGTGGGGAGTCCTAGTTGTGGACAATCCTTCGTCAATGAGAGCCTTTGTCCGCAATCCCGAAAAACCACATGTGAACTATAGCCGTATGACCTATTGGGGCCACCCTTTACGCTTTTGATAACCCCATGCATATTATGTCTCATACATCCCATGCATCCCATGCATACATGCATCATGTTAACCCTCGTGTCTTAAAAGCCATCATAGATATCCGTTGGGTTAGAAAAAAGAAAGACTTGTCAAAGAAGAGTTTAGCAAACATGGATATTGGAGAAAAGGAAACCGAGAAATAGAGAGATTTACGGAAATGAGAGAAAGACCATTGGTGGGCCCAAAAAGAAAAAAAAAAGGAGAAAAAGAAATAAAGAAATTGTTTGTTTTTAGTCCTTGATAATTAGACATAAGTCCGATGATGAAATTGATTGCTTTAAGGTGAAACCTTAGAAACGATAAACTCTTGATGTGCTTTTATCTGATACTTTGAATGATTAATCTATGTTAGACTCGTAAACACTTCACTATAGGTTCTTAGCGGTGAAAACTTGAGTAGTTGGCAAGGTGATTAGTTGAAGAAATTGTAGGTCGGTGAATGACCGTTTGCTTAGATGTCTATCTTGATTTGCTTATGTTATGATGTGTGGTATGGTTGAAAATAAAAGAAAAGTCTATATGAAAAGAATTGAACCACCTATAACCGATAAGCGTGAAGCTACCCGTGGGTGAGTATTAGGACCACCATGAGGAGAAATGCTACCTTAAAGGGTAGGTGTGTTGAAAAAAAAAAGAAAAAAAAAGAAGAAAAAAGAAATAAAGAAATTGTTTGTTTTTAGTCCTTGATAATTAGACATAAGTCCGATGATGAAATGGATTTGCTTTAAGGTGAACCTTAGAAACGATAAACTCTTGATGTGCTTTTATCTGATACTTTGAATGATTAATCTATGTTAGACTCGTAAACACTTCACTATAGGTTCTTAGCGGTGAAAACTTGAGTAGTTGGCAAGGTGATTAGTTGAAGAAATGTAGGTCGGTGAATGACCGTTTGCTTAGATGTCTATCTTGATTTGCTTATGTTATGATGTGTGGTATGGTTGAAAATAAAAGAAAAGTCTATATGAAAAGAATTGAACCACCTATAACCGATAAGCGTGAAGCTACCCGTGGGTGAGTATTAGGACCACCATGAGGAGAAATGCTACCTTAAAGGGTAGGTGTGTTGAAAAAAAAAAGAAAAAAAAAAAGAAAAAAAAAAGAAGAAGTTCAAAAAGAAAAGAAAAAAGAGAGACAAAGGAAAAGAAAGATAAAACTATACCACATTGAGCACAGAAAAGCAGCTGCAGGCATAATTGAGACATCTAGGTTGGTTTGACCCATCGATCCCGATTTTTGAAACGAAATCATTGAGTTAGCTTACTTAAGGATGAATCTGCGAAGGAACCTTTGCACACATACACTTTGAGTCTGGCTTAGATCATTTATTCAAAGACTTGGATTTGAGTTGCGTTGAATGTTTTGAAGGTTCTCTGGTTTCAATACTGAGCATTCTTTGAGGGCAATAATATGTGTAACTATTGGGACTATTTCGTAGCATGTGATATAGTATGATGATATGGAAAGCCCACCATGTGGTTCACCTTGACCAAGTGCAAGCAGCAAAAAGCAGAAAGCTAAATTAAGACTGGGGGCGACCAGTCTACTACATCGCGAATCAGGGACATAACAAGATATTGGGTCATGAGACTAGAGAGAAGGCCGAGCAATCACCTGGAGAACTGGCGGAAAACCTAACCCATCGGGATAGGAAAATCATTCATGCATGCATGCATACACGTAACATATTTTGCATTCTTTTTTGTGTTTGTTTTGTTTTTCACAGGTTTCAAAAGAAGAAAAAGAGAAAGCGGCAAAGACAAGCCAACCAGAATCAGCAACATACGAGTAGTAGTTTTGGGGATGAGTCCCAGGGCTGAGGCCCATATCAGTATCAGCATGAGGGCGAGGCCCACATCGGTATCCGTTTGGGGCGAGGCCCATATCAGTATCAGCATGGGGCGAGGCCCACATTAGAGTCAGCATGAGGGCAAGGCCCATATCAGTATTCGTTTGGGGATGAGTCCCAGGGTTGAGGCCCACATCAATATCTGTTTGGGGCGAGGCCCACATCAGTTTGGGGCGAAGCCCACATCAGTGTCTGTATGAGGGCGAGGCCCACATCAGTTTCAGTATCAGTATTCGTTTGGGGATGAGTCCTGGGTTGAGGCCCACATCTGTTTCAGTCTGGGGGCGAGGCCCACATCAGTATCAGCATGGGGGCGAGGCCCACATCAGTATCCGTTTGGGGCGAGGCCCATATCAGTATCAGCATGGGGCGAGGCCCACATTAGAGTCAACATGAGGTCGAGGCCCATATCAGTATTCGTTTGGGGATGAGTCCCGGGGTTGAGGCCCATATCAGCATTCGTTTGGGGATGAGTCCCGGGGTTGAGGCCCACATCAATATCCGTTTGGGGCGAGGCCCACATCAGTATTGGGGCGAGGCCCACGTCAGTATCAGTTTTGGGACAAGGCCTACATCAGTTTCAATTTTGGGGCGAAGCCCACATCAGTATCAACTCAAGGCTGAGGCCCACATTATCAGAATTTTGGAATGAATCCAGGGAATGAATCCCAGGGCTGAGGACCACATCGTCAGATTTTGGAATGAATCCCAGGGCTGAGGCCCACATCGTCATATTTTGGAATGGATCCAGGGAATGAATCCCAGGGCTGAGGCCCACATCGTCAGAATTTGGAAATGGATCCAGGGAATGAATCCCAGGGCTGAGGACCACCTTATCAGAATTTGGAATAAATCCAGGGAATGAATCCCAGGGCCGGGGCCCACGTCGTCAGAATTTGGAATGAATCCAGGGAATGAATCCCAGGGCCGAGGCCCACGTCTTCAGAATTTGGAATGAATCCCAGGGCCGAGGCTCATGTCGTCAGAATTTGGAATGAATCCCAGGACCGAGGCCTACATCAGCATCAGTTGGGGGCGAGGCCCGTATTAGCATCAGTATCAGTCTTGCCGGGTATGGCACTCTGGGGGTGAAGCCCACATCTTTATCAGTATGAGTCTTGCCGGGTATGGCATTCTGGGGGCGAGGCCCACACTACATCAGTATCAACATTGCCATGTATGGCATTCTGGGGGCAAGGCCCACATTACATCAGTATCAGCATTGCCATGTATGGCATTCTGGGGGCGAGGCCCACATTACATCAGTATCAGCATTGCCGGGTATGGCATTCTGGGGGCGAGGCCCACATTACATCAGATCAGTCCTGCCAGATATAGCATTCTGGGGGCGAGGCCCACATAGCATCAGATCAGTTTCTGGCGGGTATGGCACTCTGGGGGCGAGGCCCGCATTACTTCAAATCAGTTTCTGCCGAGAATGGCACTCCAGGAATGGAGATTTAATCCGAGAATGGACAGTCCGGGAATAGACAGCTCGGGAATGAGCACGCTGGGAATGGCCCGCCGAGAATGGCACTCCGAGAATGGAGATATAGTCCTAGAATGGACAGTCCGGGAATCGACAGCTCGAGAATGAGCACGCCGGGAATGGCACGCCGGGAATGGCACTCCGAGAATGGAGATATAGTCCGAGAATGGACAGTCCGGGAATGGACAGCTCGGGAATGGCACGCCGGGAATGGCACTCCGAGAATGGAGATATAGTCTGAGAATGGACAGTCCGGGAATGGACTGCTCGGGAATGAGCACGCCGGGAATGGCAAGCGAGAATGGCACTCCGAGAATGGAGATATAGTCTGAGAATGGACAGTCCGGGAATAGACAGCTCGAGATGAGCAAGCCGGGAATGGCACGCCGGGAATGGCACTCCGAGAATGGAGATATAGTCCGAGAATGGACAGTCCGGGAATGGACAGCTCGGGAATGAGCACTCCGGGAATGGAGATCGGTTCAGGAATGGACCACAACGGTGACAGTTCGGAATGGACTTCATCACATCACATCACGACAGCACTCCGGAATGGAGATCGGTTCGGGAATGGACCACACACGGTGACAGTTCGGGAATGGACTTCATCACATCATATCACAACCACACTCCGAGAATGGAGATCGGTTCGGGAATGGACCACAACGGTGACAGTTCGGGAATGGACTTCATCACACTACATCCAAGCAACACTCCGGGAATGGAGATCGTTCAGGAATGGACCACAACACGGTGACGGTTCGGGAATGGACCTCATCATATCACAGGCAACACTCCGGGAATGGAGATCGGTTCGGGAATGGACCACAACACGGTGACGGTTCGGGAATGGACCTCATCACATCACAGCAACACTCCGGGAATGGAGATCGGTTCGGGAATGGACCACAACACGTGACGGTTCGGGAATGGACCTCATCACATCACAGCAACACTCCGGGAATGGAGATCGGTTCGGGAATAGACCACAACACGGTGACGGTTCGGGAATGGACCTCATCACATCACAGCAACACCTCCGGGAATGGAGATCGGTTCGGGAATGGACCACAACACGGTGACGGTTCGGGAATGGACCTCATCACATCACAGCAACACTCCGGGAATGGAGATCGGTTCGGGAATGGACCACAACACGGTGACGGTTCGGGAATGGACCTCATCACATCACAGCAACACTCCGGGAATGGAGATCGGTTCGGGAATGGACCACAACACGGTGACGGTTCGGGAATGGACCTCATCACATCACAACAACACTCCGGGAATGGAGATCGGTTCGGGAATGGACCACAACACGGTGACGGTTCGGGAATGGACCTCACCACATCGCATCAACGGTTCGGGAATGGACCACATCACAACAACGGTTCGGGAATGGACCAGAGGTCGAAGCACCTCAACATCATATCAACTCAACACAACAGGCGGACCATGTGGCAGCTGGCGAGCCAGGTAAGTAAAAATGCATTGCACGTACTTTGATAGGATTGTCATTGTCACACACTGCACAAGTCCCATCAAAGTGGGGGCGACTGTAGGCATTGCATTTTTGCATATCAGCCCGATGATGAGTCTCGTATGGAGACACTACCTCTTTAGTTGAGGAAGCCGCGGGAAACGGACGTTGGAAGGGTAAAGTTGGAAATTAGCATTTTGTCAGATTTAACTCGCTTGTTTCGCTTCGGGTTCGCTTGTTGGACCTCTCTTTTTAAACACACCAAACCGATTAAAACACATCTCACAAATTAAATAATTAAAATATTTAAAACACATCTCACAAATTAAATAATTAAAACCAATTAAAATTAAACTTAAATTAAATTAAATCACATTCACCAATTAAATTGAACTTGAAATTAAATTAAATTAAATTCCTAATTTAAATAAAACACATTCCTAAATTAAATTAAATCACCTTCCTAAATTAAATAATTCATATCCTTAACTAAAAAGAATACATAAATCACTTCCCCAAATTAAAAGATATCCCTAATTAATTACACAATCTCTCTTTCCTACCCAAATAAGGTAAACCCCCTCCCTTAGCCTATAAAAATAACCCTTCTCCACATAATTCAAACCCGGGCTGGCTGGCTCATTCACACATATTCACACAAGAAACACAAGAGCCCATTCACGCCAAGAAACACAGAAAAATCCTTCAATATTGCCGTCCAAAGCACCCACAAAAAAACCCCACTGCCGCCTAAACAAATAAGCCCCTCCATAGCCACATAGCCTCCACGCAAATCAGACACACAAATCACAGTCCCTCTCAAACAAACCTAAGCAGCTCACTCACCCCCTTCAACAATCAAACAAACCTAAGCAGCTCACTCACCCCCTTCAACAATCATAAACCCTCAACGTGTCACTCTCTTTCACACGCAAACAATAAACCCTTCACAGCCTTCACGATAATAGCCATATAGCCTCCACTAATCAGCCCTTCACATCGCCTTCTCACCCAGCCTCACGCTGAATCAAGAGCCCACAAACACGTTCACGCCCTTGGCCTCAACAGCACCTAGAGCCCTTCACCCAAATCAGCCTTCTCACGTTCAACGTACTAACCAGCTGCACGCCAATCTCCACTATCTCAACTAGCCCACAACGCACTCACCGACCATTCACACCTTCACGTGTCCAAGCAGTCCTCAGCCAGCTCATGCACCCTAGCCCCACGTTCACGCTACCTGCCAACACTCACGCCATCTACACTCACCAACACACAACCAATAAACCCACACGTAGCACATACCCTTTGCTCCACGCCTGCCCCCTTTGCTTACAAGCCCCCACACGTAGCACATACCCTTTGCTCACTGTCGCAAATATCCTTGCAAACTCGGCCAACTCACTGCCGAGAATAAGCCCTCTGCCCTCCAGAAAACTGCCATAAATCACCCTTAATATACCCCCCGAAACCAGCCCCAAAACTACTCGAAACAGTACCCCGAAACCGCACAAAACAGTCCGTTAATACACCGAAACAGTGACCAGAAAACCGCGAGGAAACAGGAGCGAAACGGGGTGAAAATAGTAGCCCGAACAGCGAAACAGCGAGGAAAAATCTTGGATTGGAAAACCAGAAAAGTTGCGGAGCAATAATCCTTCCGACGGCCGCGTAACGCGCTTTCGAGGAACGACAAAAGAGGTTAGACCTGAGGGCACCTTCTTTATTTATTATCTTTCGTTTATTTTATTTATTTTAAAAATATTATTGCATG
>SKCR01012814.1:0-11854 GCA_019454045.1 Zanthoxylum bungeanum
ATATCTACATGAGGCGAGATCAGGAACCCATACCTCTCAGGTACCGTCCTGACTCTCTCCGACCTACGCGGTCCTTGTGTATGTGAAGATTGTGGTACAGACTCATCCTGGATGGTCTGTTTATGTTCCGTCGTTGATTCATTGCCAGGAACAGTATCACTACAATTTTCATCGAGCTCCACTTTCCTCCCACTTACCACTGCATCTAGGAATTCCTTCTCAAGGAAAAATGCATGTAGAGCAACAAATACTTTGTTCTCTTGTGGGTGATAGAAGTAACATCCTTTGGTTTCCTTAGGATATCCCACGAAAAGGCATTTATCTAATTTGGGTTCTAGTTTGGTACCTTCCAAACGTTTAACATATGCCCAGCATCCCCAAATCTTCAGGAAAGAGAAACCTGGTTTCCTCCTGTCCATATCTCATATGGAGTCTGTTCAACAGACTTTGACGAACCTTATTCAAAATAAGTACTGCACTGTTTAATGCGTATCCCCAGAAGGATATGGGTAGCTCAGTGCGACTCATCATGGACCTTACCATGTCTAACAAGGTACGGTTTCTCCGTTCAAAGACACCGTTTAATTGCGGTGTTCCATGAGGAGTCCACTGTGAAAGAATACCATTTTCTTTCAAGTAATCTTGATACTCATAACTCAAGTATTCGCCACCACGGTCCGACCGTAATGTCTTAATACTCTTGCCTGTTTGTTTTTCTACTTCGTGTCGAAACTCTTTGAATTTCTCAAACGTTTCCGACTTGTGTCTCATTAGATACACATAACCATAACGAGATGCATCATCCGTAAAGGTTACGAAGTAATGATATCCACCTCTAGCCTGCTAGACATGGGCCCACATACGTCGCTATGAACGAGGCTAACAGTTCTGTGGCACGTTCACCTTTACCACAAAAAGGTGATTTAGGCATTTTGCCTAAAAGACAAGATTCGCAGACATCATATGAATTAGATCAAATCCGTCCAAGTACCCACTCTTCGAAAGTGTGGATATGCGAGTCTTGTTAATGTGTCCTAGACGACAATGCCACATGTAAGCTTCATCTTTTATATTACTCTTTTTGAGCCTTTTGTTTTTTTTATGTTTAGGAGATTCATTTATATTCAAAATATAAAGGCCATTATTTGCAACAGCAGTGCAAATTTCTGCATCATTTTTATATAAATAACACCCAGTGTTTCTAAATACAAAAGTGTACCCATGCTGGGTTAACAAAGATACAGATATGATATTCCTAGTCAAACTAGGTATATAATAACAGTTCAAAAGTTTAAGCACATGCCCCGAGGGCAATTCCAAAACAAAAGTCCCTACAGCCAAAACAGCAACTGGAGTTCCGTTTCCGACTCGTAGATCAATCTCCCCTGAAGCCAGCATCCTGCTATTCTGCAGATCCTGCAAATCAGTACATATATGAGCAACACAACCAGAATCAAAAATCCAATTTTTAAAACTAGAAGTAGTCATATTTATCTCAATAACAAACATACCAGAGGCTAGTGCCTTGCCTGCCTTGATATCCTCCTTGTGTCCTTTGCCCATTCGGCAGTCACGTTTCCAGTGACCCTTCTTGCCGCAGTTGAGGCAGACATCTTGAGAATTGTCCCTTGGCTTCCCAGAAGCTTTTGTCACTTGCCTTTACCCTTTTTCTTATGTTTTCTTCTTCCTCACCCCTCCAGTAGCTTTCGGCCCAGCCCTTGGCCTCTGAGAGGTCGATGCATAGCGCCTCGCGCTTGCCCCCTTTTTGGAGTTCTTTTCAGACTCTTTCAAGATGGATAACAGCTCTCCAAGAGTGTCATCTGTATCCATCAACTTATAGTTGATTATGATTTCTCCAAGTATCAGGAAGTGACTGTAAGATCAAATCTATGGTCAGCTCAGCCTCCAAGACTATTCCCATATTGGCCAACTCATCAATATCGGCGATCATTTGAGCCCCGTGGGCCTCAACTGATGCGCCTTCAGTCATTCGGGCGCGGAAGAGTTTCTTCACCAACTCATATCTCTCCATCCGCTTATTGGAGCGGTGGAGATCTCGCAGTCTTGCCATCATATTATAAGGATCCAAGTCCCTATTTTGGCGACGAAAGTGCTGAGTCATTGAAGCTAACATAATAGCCTGAGCTGTGTCACAATCATTGCTGTGAGTTTTCCATAACTCCAACTCAAGTGGGTCAGTGGGCTTAGGCGGGAGAGGTATCTGTATAGTGTACAACATCCTCTCAGCCCCAAGGACTATCCTTAGGTTCATTTCCCAATCAGCGAAGTTTGTCCCCTTAAAGACATTGTCACCCATGATGATGTCTCGGACATTTCCTTTGCTTGCCATCTCAACTACGATAGTCTAACTATCTAGTTAACGATAAAATGGGTACAGTCAAACTGTTACAAAAAATAACAATGTATTAGTCCAACTAATTTTAATAAATAGACGAAATAAAATTGAAAGACGCGTAAGGCTAAGTATCTGAACGAAATTACAAATTCAATACTAGCCTCCCACTATTTTTATCATCAGTCTCTAACCCTCTGTTGAGAACTCGGGAAATCTTATTTCCTAGTGGGATAGGATCCCGTTAAATAACACACAATCTTGACTTTGGCCAACAAATTGTATGCTATTTAACTAGGTAGATCTCAAAGATCAATTGGATCCAATCCAATTCCTACATCCGGTTAGGTGGACATCCAAATCCAAAACATATGTATATAACTTATGCCAATGTATCTAATACATTTTCCTAACCATATCCTCCGAATCATCTAGGCCTTGGCTTTGGCACAACAAACCTAATGATTCCGGTTAAGCGGGACCCATTGACAAGAAAGTTTCGTAATCAATGTCGTTGGACAAGAAGTGATCTTGACTTTGGCCAACAAATCACAACTTGGACAAGACACCATGTGGAACAAAACTCTCATGATTCAAGTACATCCTCAATTGACAAAGGTCTTGACTTTGGCCAACAAACCAATGCCAATTTTGGATCTTGAACAAGAATCATTCAATGGAAGGATAATTGCTTAATATAAATTGAGGGATTTTTGCATAATTGGCAACCAATTTATTATCTTTGTTAGGTCTCATCATCATACACCCTTAAGCATGCTTCTAAAACATCATAAAGCGCGTAAAACAATGGATAGATATAAACAACTTGTTCCTAGAACAAATCACTCCCTTTCCTCTCCCCTAGCAATATTCTACTTCTACCCAATTACATAATACAACAAGAAACCTCATATACATTGAGGGGAATTAGGTGAGAAGAGAATACAAAGAGATAAAAGAGATAAGGATGGACACGCAGGTCCAATTTATAATTCTAAATTTACAATAATTTCTAAAATTACCCTTTCCCTTCTAATATCCATCTGATATACACTATTCATTCATCACATGCATATATATTCAATCAAGACATGCTATACAACCAATCAAATCCAATTAATTAGTCTTTGTTTAAGTGATCATCCAATGTTCAAACAATGGTTTGATTTTGCGCGAGTCCAACTCGTTTGAGAATAAGTACATAAGGTACGAATTCACGAATTATATCGAACTACTCGTTAAATCCAATTTAAGTCGTATTCAATACTAATTCAATTAATTTAATTCCAAATAAATGTTTACACTTTTAATGTGCTTTTAAAGACTTAGATTCTAAATCTAATTCTAATTGGGTCTCCAAGCCCAACCAACATCCAATGTTTGTTTTAATTAAAGTCCGATGGGCTTTCAATTGATTTATCAAGGCTTGGGCTTTGGTCAATGTGGGTCAAACCCAATTACCAAGCCCAAATAAGGAATCACCCTTAAGTGCCATAAAATCAATTTCAAGCCCATAAGGCCCAATTAAACATTAAAGCCCATTTAATTAAATTTTAATATTCCAAATTTTAAAATTCAATTAATTAAAGTGTAAATCCATGATTAATTCATTAAACCAAATATTTCAAAAACATCAATTTAATTTATTAATCATCACTTGTTCAAACACATGTCCAACATTTATTTGAACAAAAAATCAAGTCCTTTAACATGCCATATTGCATTCGGCCAAGAGGGATTTTTGCGTTCGATTTGTTTTTCAATCCAATTGAATCACTAATCTAAATCCCGTATACGTTTTAAGTCATCTAATGAACTTATAAACAGAAAAATATAATCCATTACAAGGACCTCCATTTTCGGTCAAAGAAACAATTTGGGGAAAAATCATCCAATGCATTTTTCTCAAAATTGATCATGCATTACATCATATATCATACATATAATCATGCTTAAGTCATCTAATTAACTTGTGCATGAAAAATCCATCCATTGGAATGACCTACACATTCGGCCAAAGCATCAATTTTGGGGAAAAATTATCCAATGCATTTTTCTCAAAATTGATCATGTATAATATCATGTTACATACATTTAAGCATACTCAAATCATCTAATGAACTTGTGCATGCAAAAAATTCAACTCAGTGGAAGTACCTCACATTTGGCCAAGCAACATTTTGGGGAAAAATCATCCAATGCATTTTTCTTAAAATTGATCATGTAATATATCATATAACATACATATAAGCATACTTTAACATCCAATTTCACAAGAACATGCTTCAATCAATTTTCCCCAAATTAACCCTAATGTATTTCATGCTTAAACATGGCTCCATGATACCATTGTTGGTTTCTATAATTAGTCCCAAAGAAAGATTAAGCCATAGAAATACAAATAACATACATGCAAAGCTTGAAGCATGGCGGAATCATACTTACAAAGCTTTGACGAAATTGATGAAGAGGATCCTTGAGCCTCAAGATGGGTGTTTTGCGGCCAAGAACAAGAATGAGAGAAGCTTCAAGTCTTTGGGCTGTTTTCGGCCAAGAATAACAGTGTGAGAAGCTTCAAATCTTCTAGTACTCCAAGCTCCAAGGATGTTTCCCTATCACCTCCTTTGATCCCTTGTTGTGCTAGCAAAATGGAGAAATGAAAAACAATTTTTCTGCCATGGATGAAGCTCACGGCGTGCGTGAAGAAGAAGGAGAGGAGAGTGAGAGACTTTTCAATTTTCTTATTCTCTTTTTGTTTCAAACCGTGAGTCAGAAAAGAAAAGCAATAATGATGTATCTATTACCAAAATGAATTTTTTTTAATAAAAACCTTCAAAAAACGTGTAAAGCTTTTTCCCTCCAAAAATTCATTAAATGGCATCATTATCTTACATTGAGAATAGAGACAATGTATCATCCCATAAAGGTGACTAGATACATCCATCATCTATTCGTGTCAAGTAATGAGATATCGCGATGCGATTTGCGGATCCCACCCATTGCAAAATACAAATGTGTCTGCAAACACTTTCGAGCTCGATTTCGCTAATTCCGAATTAACGCATTTTCGTCGCGACGAGAATTAAATAATTACGCTTAGCGAAATTACTATTCAGATCGCTAACGAATTAATTCTAAATTAATTCGTTTGCCCGAATTAAAATCCGATTTTAATTCCGCGTCGAAATCTAATTTCGTTTAATAATATATCGAATATATTATTTTATCGATTAATTCCAAATTAATCGATCTCTCTCTCTCTCTCATAATAAGGCATTTTATCCAAGATAAAGTTTCTCCATAATTAATCCAAGATTAATAAAGTTCGAATCAATCATCATAGGTGAATCTTCAGGAAGCGACCCAAGAGATCTCCGGATATGTTGGCAGTAAATACGGTCGTTGGGTAATCCAAACACGTACGTACCTCGTACTACGTTTTTACCGATTTACAAGACAAGGTTGGCTTCTAGCAAAGCGCCATGCCTACCCAATTCTCCAGAAATATTCTTACTGGAATATTAGATCTTTATCAAGCGTAGTATACCGTAGTATCGCGTACATCGATCCAGTATCGGACGATCACATGTTAGGCCTGGGGCTGGAAATGTGTCTGCCCCGTACGAAACATATATCGGATATCAAACACCTAGTCTCTTTAAATCGGACAATCCTGACCTAGTCATATTGTCCCGACGGTTGCAACCTTTTATAGAGTACTAGTTCTGTATCCTGCGTGATCATCATCTCCATATGTCTGAAGTGATACTTCCATCTTGACATCACATCCAGTACACTACGATTCCGATAAACCCAGAAGAGGCGTACACAGAACCGGTTAAAGCCCCGAACCACCAAAACCAAAGTTTACCGATTGTCGCAAGTACTAGCGATGCAAGTATCAGGTTAAGACCATATACACCTACCCTGATGCGGCCTCCCATAGGCACGCAGACATACTACCAATGGGATTCCGCGGGGTCTGTCCGGAGCGAAGCTGTTTTCCGTACCATCGGAAAAACACAACCTCCTATCGCACTTGCATAAGTATCCAATACTTAAATATATGAGAACTATGCCGTTGTGCCATCACAACTCGCACAAGTGCAATACTAGTCTATTCCGCATTATCGATGTCCGATCTCGATAATACTCCGACTAGGGATATTTATTGATTAAACCTTTTATATTGGTACTGTCTCATATCATCTCAATACGGAACTAATCATATGGACTTTTGCCATTAATATATCAAAGTAAATAATTTTACAAAACGGCAAAAGGCAATTTCATTATCACATAGTTAATTTTGTACAATAATACAATATCATTTACAAAACAGTGACGCTATGGGTCATAATGTCTAACATGATCTAAATAGATTGGTGACGTGACTGCCATCAAAGTGTGGAGGATAACTCATATATCCACTATGATATCTCAAGTTGAAGGACCATTATGCTCGCTCAACTCGAGAAGATTCGTATTGACGTTGGTGTACCATATATTATGAAATCTTCAGTAAGTCGTTCAATGTTTATCAAATAAACACCTACATACACTACAAGAAAAAAGGCCTTTACTGACACTAAGGTTAGTGACACTAGGCTAAAAGTGTCAGAAACGACGTGTAAATGGGCCTATTTTCGTGTTTTTCACTTAAATATCAATAATTATTGACACTATGGTATCAACGATTTTAGTGTCAGTAATTACTATTACAATAGTATCAGTAAGAAATAAAAAAAAAACGCGTAGTCGTCTGGAGTCGAACCAACACCTCGCGGAAGTGACGTTTTTCGCATATATTACTGACACTAGAGTATCAGTAAATTTAGTGTCAGTAATTAATGATACCTTAGTATTAGTAAAAAAATTAAAAAAAAAAATTATTTCCTTAAATCTGATGGACTCGAAATTGTAACCATTGATATAAATTTTTTTTTATTGTAAGGCTTTACCACTGGGCCAAATCGTGACTTTTGTTCCTTAAACCGCGGTTTATAAAAATATATATGTATTTGTCGGGTCAAAACCTGAACCGTAGTTACCAAATCAATCTTAGTAATTTAGGGTTCCTCTCATTCCCACCTTTTTTTTTCATCGCGCAGCCTTTGTTTCCCCCTTCTTTACTCTCAAATATGAATCTCTCATTTGTAATTTCTAAAATCTAAACAAAATCCAGTACATCCTATCAATTATCAACCTTCAATGGCTTCAATTTTTACTCTCGTTAGTCGGTCTCTCCTCAGTCCTCTGTAAGCAGTAAGCAGTTCAAACTTCGATTATCAACCTTCAAAAGCTTCAAGTCCTGTTAGGTATGTCATTTTTTGCTCTCTCGGTCTCTCCTCTGGGTTTTTCTTTGCTTTTATTTTTGGATCAGGTGGTAGGGTTGCCGGTTGCATGTTGAGATCTATAATGTTGATTGTTGATCCATTTCGTATAACTTTTATATCTGAAGTTTGAATTTTTGGGAATTAAGACTGATATATGCAAGGAGATTATTTCAAATCGTGGGGTATAATTTTCCTTGAATTTCAGTGATTTTTCAGGAATTTTGTTCCAGTTATATGTGGGGTATAAATTTTCCTATAGAAGTGATTGACAAATGTTTATCCACAGATTATGGTCATTAGCTTTTGTAGGTTTTCTTGACATTGATTGCTAGTCACTGGCAATGTAGATCTGCTGGCATAACCTGTTGACTGTTACGTCTCACCTCCATTATTTGTCATTTGGAATTCTATTTTTATTTGTTATGCTTTCTCTTCCTTATATTACTCAACTTTGTTGACTAGAGCTCATCTTTTATTGGCTTTGCATTTATCTTTATTGTTCATTTGGTGGGACTAAACTTTCGAAAAAGTCATGGAGGCTGCTGGGACTACACTTTCTTTCACAAGTTATAAGGAGTTTGATATTACTTAATTGCATAACCCATCTGCAGAGCTTTCTGGACAAGAATTTTGGTGGGGTTTATAATCTAATTCAGCTGCTCACTTGCTGTGATAAGGTGATTGTTTAATGTTTAATGTTTAAATTTTACAACCTTACTGATTTACAAAGTATTTTGTTCTTCCAAATCCAGCATAACGGTTCGGTTTGATTCCGAACTGGAATCGAATCGCCGGCCGGGTCTAGTCATACACATATTTATAATATCGAGTCAAGTTGTATCTATATGATCCGAGTCTAGTATATTTCAAATAGTATTCTAGAATTAAAAATAAACTGAATCGAGTTTTTACAGTCAATCTCATTTGATAATCGAGTTATTGTTTTCAAATTCGAATAGATCATTTATTAAAAGAATAGATTTCAAAATAAACCAAATACGAGTCAAACTCAAACCGTTCAAAAATGACTCCATCCATTTATATCCTTATTTACTAAATTTTTGGGTAAAAAATTACACTTAAAAGGAAATCCATTAAAAAAAAATAGGGAAAAAACACGTGATTTGCACGTTGCATTAAGCAGCAATAAAGAAAACCCTAGAAGAGGAGTATAAATTATAAATCTGCCAGCAACTTAGCCTCTGGGGTTTGGTTTCAACCGACAGTTGGTAGATCCACTGTAAGCTAAATTTGAAACAAACCCTAGAATCAATTTCATATTTCTGTATTTCCATTAACCTTTTTCTCTCATACTCTCTGATTTTCCAGGCAACCAATTAACCGAAAATGGTGACCAGCAAGAAAACAGTAAAGACTTTTATTCATTTTCTCCTTCATTTACCCACTTCAGCTAAAGCGTTCAAATTCAAATTTGTTGTAATCTTTTTCATAGGTTTCTATTTTTATTTTTATTTTTTCATTATTGTAGAAGAAGACTCATGAGAGTATCAACAACAGGCTAGCGCTTGTGATGAAGAGCGGCAAATACACGCTTGGTTATAAAACTGTTCTTCGATCTATCAGGAGCTCAAAGGGTGAGTTTGTTTGTTTTTTATCTATTTTTGTGTTCTTAGATTGAAAATTTGTGTGTTTTGTTATCAAGTTTCGATTTTTGATTTAGGTTTTTTTTTTTTTTTATTTCATTGACAGGGAAGTTAATTATTTTGTCTAATAATTGCCCACCTTTGAGAAAATCTGAGATTGAATACTACGCTATGCTTGCTAAAGTTGGTGTCCATCACTATAATGGAAGTATGTGCTTTTTGTGCTTACTTTTGTTTTTGTTGATCTTGATATTGTCTTTGTTTTCCTGACGACTTGAATTTATTTGTTGCTTGAATTGGATGTGTAGTTTAAATTGTCATTGCATTTATTTGGAAAAATTGATATTCAAATATTGATATAGTAATAGCTCAAGATTGTTATAGATTTTAGTGAAATTTATGCAATTTTTTTGGGCCACTGTTATGCCGATAACATTTTGTTTGTTTTTGGTATTATGAAATGAGGATGGACATGTATATGAAAATTTAGAAACTATTATCCATTTGGGGATTTAAAATGAATTGTTTTACCATTTGCGCTCACCACAGATTGTATTTTCTTTGTTAGTTCTGTGGAGGGTGATACATTCATTGTTGGATGTATATGGAATTCTATATAGGCTTTGCAAGTTTCACAGTTTGTAAATGTCTAGAATTGGCATCACTCATCGGCAAGCTTAAAGATGTAATGGTATCTTCACCCATGCTAATAATAATCTGCTTGCTGTGGCTTTTTTTACTAGTATTTTATCTCCTCTGCACTTTGGTCGAAAGCTGTCTCTGTGGATCTTAGATCTCCCACTTGACAGAATTACTTAGGCAATTACAGAGGTGATTATTACTTCCTATTTTTTCACTTTAATTCATGACATATTTGGAAATCTTCTATTCTTGCAGAATTACAATGACAAGGACAACATAGCTATTGTTCGTTGAGTTAATGAAGTAGTATGGTATTTCTCTTTTCTGTAAATTAATTATTCTTGTTTCTACTTTTAGCTTAGAATTTTTTCCCCAGATTTTTTACTTCAGTGAAAGCAATATGAATCATTCTTTTATTTCAGTTTTATGCCTGAGGGTTTAATTGGGGGTTAATTTGTTTTATTTGTGAGTTTGCTAGTGGGTAAGATTGCTTTGAGACTTGAAAGTTAAAACAATCATGATGTAAAATATTCTATTAACAGTGTCTCGATGTTCTCTATGTCAGACATGAACTTGGAGATAGTTTTTTACCTGATGAAGTTTTGCCATGTTCTGATTGATACTTTTGAAACCTTTGGGGGATATGGCACCTGTCATCTGATGTGCTTTGAGGTGCAGCATGAATGCTATGGAAGCAGTAGTATTTGATATATTGAGATCTAACATGTTTATCTCATCTATTTTTATGGAAATTACCTGGAATGTTACATTCTAGTACATTTTGAGCTTTGAACTTTTAGTTTCCAGGAATTCCATAATGAACAACTATCTTGTCATCTTGATTTGCTTCCTGCATTTGGAAACAGTATTAGATCATGTCATCTGATAAACTTCATCTGGTTCATGAGATCCTTTTATTTCAGTTTTATGTCCGTTTATATATATATATATATATTTATATATATATGTGTGTGTGTATGTGTGTGTGGTGTGTGTGTGTGTGTTATTGATTTGTTTGTTTTGGTGATTATGTAGCGGTATGAAAGATACAACTTGTTATTATGGATGCCATTTGGTTTTTTATATGCATGCTCTTAGGTGTTGGTATGGTTATTGCCAATAAGTGCTTTATGTGACAAAAATTAGATTAGGGTTATATTTTGTATTTTTATTTGGATGTATTTAATGTTTTTATTTATGAAGATATCGATTTTTTTTGGAAGTCCATCTAATTCTTAACATTTGGTTTATAATTCAGATTTTGTGCCAGATATCATATTGTGGGGGATTGTTGCAGGCTTCTCAACAAGTATCATGAATTTTGGGGGGGGCATGACATTTTGATGGGACTTTAAGAGTAGTTTTTGAAATATATATATGTTAATTTAAAGATTGTCTATGGAGTTTTTGTATTCATCATGTGATACTGTTGAATTGATTAATACGATTAATCTATTATATTGTGAATTTTATATAAATGTAATTTTTTAGTTTTTTATTTCATTGAGTGGTATATATATATATATATATATATATATATATATATTTTATGATTAATTTAATTACAAAAATAAGAATATAATTGTGAAATATACGATTTTTAAATTTTAAAAGATATTGACGGATATTGATACTATACTAACAATAATTACTGACACTAAAATCAAATATATGCGATATACTGATACTGCAGTAACAAAATTTACTGACACTATAGTATCACTAAATACTGATGATATAGTGTCAATAATTTACTGACACTAAAATAGTAGTGTGAGAGATTACTGATACCATAGTGTCAATAATTTTCTGATACTACAGTATTAACGTTTACTGACACTAAGAATCACTGACACTAGAAACTAGTGTCAGTGATTTCTGGCTGCGGTAACACTGACACATTTATATAGTGTCAGTAA
>SKCR01012815.1:0-11892 GCA_019454045.1 Zanthoxylum bungeanum
GTGTTGATTGATTCGGCCAAGAGGAGAAGAATGTGGAAAGCTCCAAGCTTTGTGAATTCCTTGCTCTATGATGGTTTCCCTATCACCTCTTTTGATCCCTTGAAGGTGCTAGCCTTGCATGTGAGGAGATGTTCCTAACAACCACACTATCTTCAAGCTTTTTGGCAACCAAAATGAAGAAGATGAAGACCAAAAACTGTATGCAGTTTTCGGCAATGTGAGAGAGAGAAGAGAGATTTTTCTTGTTGATTTTTGATACCAAAAATCAATTTATATTTATGCCATAATATTTATTAAATAATAATATCTATGACACAAACCATGCAAAGGCTTAGAGTGTCAAACACTCAAATTCCATGCATAACAATTGAGTGTATTATACACTATCACCATGCAATGCATTATTAATAAAATAATACATATAATGACATGTGTCATGTGGGCCCCACACGTTTCCAAATGAAAGTGGGCCCACGTGCACTCACGCGTTCGGGTTCGATATTTCCGAAATACTGAACTTGCGTCGCGACGTTAATTAAATCGAATTTAAATAAATAATCGCGCCTAGCGAAATTATTATTTACGTCGCTAACGAATTAATTCTAAATTAACTCGTATGCCCGAATTAAAATCTAATTTTAATTTCGCGTCGAAATCGAATTTCAATTATTATATCGAATATAATAATTTTACTGATTAATTCCAAATTAATCGTTCTCTCTCTCTAAATAAGGCACTTTATCCGAGATAAAGTTTCTCCGCATTAATCCAAGATTAATTAAGTTCGAATCAAATATCATATGTGAATCTTCAGGAAGCGACCCAAGAGATCTCCGGATATGTTGGCAGTAAATACGGTCCTCGGATAACCCGAACACGCACGTACCTCGTACTACGTTCTTACCGATTCACAAGACAAGGTTGGCTTCTAGCAAAGCGCCATGCCTACCCATTCTCCAGAAATATTCTTATAGGAATATAAGATCTATATCAAGCGTAGTATATCGTAGTATTGCGTACATCGATCCAGTATCGGATGATCACATGCTAGGCATAGGGCTGGAGATGTGTCTGCCCCGTACGAAACATATATCGGACATCAAGCAACTAGTCTCTTTAAATCGGACAATCCTGACCTAGTCATATTGTCCCGACGGTTGCAACCTTTATAGAGTACTAGTTCTGTGTCCTGCGTGATCATCACCTCCATATGTCTGAAGCGATACTTCCATCTTGACATCACATCCAGTACACTACGATTCTCGATAAAAACCCAGAAGAGGTGTACACAGAACCGGTTTAAGGTCCCCAACCACCAAACCAAAGTTTACCGATTGTCGCAAGTACTAGCGATGTAAGTCTCAGGTTAAGACCATATACACCTACCCTGATGCGGCCTCCCATAGACACCCTAGACATACTACCAATGGGATTCCGCGGGGTCTATCCAGAGCGAAGCTGTTTTTCGTACCATCGGAAAAACACAACCTCCTATCGCACTTGCATAAGTATCCAATACTTAAATATATGAGAACTATGCCGTTGTGCCCTCACAACGTGCACAAGCGCAATACTAGCCTATTCCGCATTATCGATGTCCAGTCTCGATAATACTACGGCTAGGGATATTTAATGATTAAACCTTTATGGATTGATACTGTCTCATATCATCTCAATCCAGTACTAATCATATGGACTTTCACCATTTATATATCAAAGTAAATAATATTTACAAAATGGCAAAAGGCAATTTCATTATTACATAGTTAATTTTGTACAATAATACAATATCATTTACAAACAGTGACGCTATGGGACACAATGTCTAACAGTGGGCCTCACCCCAAACTGGTACTGATATGGGCTTCGCCCCCAAACTAGCACTGATGTGGGCTTCGCCCCCAGATTGATGCTGATGTGGGCATTGCCATCAAACTGATGTGGGCCTCACCCTAACACTGTTGCTGATGTGGGCCTCCCCCCAAACTGGTACTGATGTGGGCATTACCCTCAAACTGATGTGGGCCTCGCCCCAACACTGTTGCTGATGTGGGCCTCGCCCCAAACTGGTACTGATGTGGGCCTTGCCCCAACATTATTACCGATATGGGCCTCGCCCCAGATTAATACTGATATGGGCCTCAACCCTTGGACTCATCCCTAAGACTGGTACTGATGCGGGCCTCGGCCCTGAAACTGATGTGGGCCTCGCCCCAACACTTGTTACTGATGTGGGCCTTGCCCCAGATTGATACTGATATGGGCCTCAACCCTAGGACTCATCCGTAAACTGCTGATGTTATATTGATGCTTCTGATTGGCTTTCATTTGCCGCTTTCTCTTTTCTTCTTCAAAGCCTGGGAATATAAAAAACAAACAAAAACAAACACAAAAAGGAATGCAAAATATGTTACGTGTATGCATGCATGCGTGAATGAGTTTCCCATCCCGTTGGGTTAGGTCTTCTGCTAATTCTCTTGGCGACTGTTCAGTCTTCTTTTCCTCAGGCAAGCTACTGCTTCAATCTGTCTACGTTGATCGGCTCGGTGAACTAATTCCCTTCCAAGTCTGATATTTTCACTGCCTCTATTTCCCAATTTCTGAATGTCTATCTTATCTTTTCTGTTGCTTATTTCGAGGGTTCCCCGTGTTCATAACTGGATTCCATAGTACCAAGGTTGAATACTTTTCTCAAATATACTCATGTTGCAGAAGAGATTCAGCGAAATGAACATCTTTATTATCATTTAAGAAAATGGTTCGAACAGGTAGACTAAATCAATGTCTTTATTAAAAATGCAGGATTGCAATCAAATAAACCAAGGAAAATATCTTCATTGTTTGCGGCATTGTCTTTTTTTTTTTTTTCAGTCTATGGTTCTTCACTACTGCCATCTTCTATCTCAATGTAAGAAGCCTGGTGGTTGAGAGTTTGGAGGACAAATGTTTTGGGTAGGCCAGAGTTGATCATGTAGGTGGGTGGTGGAACGGAGTGGTAGTTTGGTAGAGGGTTTCTGTGTGTTAGGTTGTTATTTTTTTGGATCATGTATTTTATGGGAATCTATGAGGTCTTGGATTTCATGCCTGAGGCGGGTGCAGTTACCGATGTCATGGCCATGTAGCTGATGGAAGTGACAATAAAGGTTCACATTTATGTGTGGCGGTGGGGGGTGTGGAAGTGGTTTGCCTTCTAAGGGTTTCAAGAGTCCTTGTCCCTGCAACTTTTCAAACACCTTTGAAAAAGGTCTACCAAGGTTAGAGAATTACTGTTTCTGATGGAAGCGACTTCGGCAGTGGTGGGCTTGGTTTCAGAGGGCCCCCCAAAAGCTCTCTTATTCTGGCTATAAAACTTTCTGCTCTCAGCCTCTTCCTCCTCAATATCCATAACAGTCTCCCTCAACTGTCGAAAATCTGCATTCTCCTTAGCTTACCATAAATTGAGGGCTTAGTACCCTTGATAATCATCTTGATATGGTCCTTCTCCGAGGGTCGAGTTTGCATCTTTAACAGTTGACCTCTCTAACAGTCTATATACTCCTTGAAGCTCTCCTCCGGCTTCTGCTTAGTGTTCTCCAAATCTCGGAGTGACAAGTCAATTTCTAAGTCTGTAACATACTGCTTCAGAAAAGCATCAACTAGTTCCCTCCAATCTTCCTTAACCTTCTTCTCAAGGCTATGTTACCAAACCACAGGTGCCCCCTCGAGTGACATCCCAAACATCTTTTGGACTTGGCGCTGTGATAGGCCCACTGAACTCATGACTGAGACATATTGCTGCAGATGGACACTCGGGTCTCCATTCCCATTAAACTTGGCCATGTCGGGGATTTTAAACTGAGCTGGCAGCTGTTCTCCGAAGGTCATTGCCTCATAATCTAACAACTCTTCATGTTTACCCCTCATTTTGTGGGTAACTATTTTAACCTGATCCCGAAGCTTCTGAAATTCTGCCTGAGACCCAATCACTCTGCCTGTTGCATACTCTGCCATGTCGTCATCAAAAGCGGGGGTATCATCCCCCAACCTATTCAGAGGCTCCTCGCGCCTCACATTTTCAGAACTTCCCCCAGCACGGGGTACATCAATATTAGACATGGCAGTAGTTAAAGCTTGCAGTTGTTCAGTCATTTTGGCGAAACTAATTTCCAACTGATCCATGCGAGATATTTCGTTTTCTGATCCACTCACATTTGTTATTGGCCTCTTGGTGTGTCTTCCCTCTTTCCTAACGCAACGGGAATCTCTGATGTCTTTTTGGGACAAGGATTAACATGATGCGTGTATGCATGAAATGAATGAGATGCATGTGATACAAGGAATATATCAACTTATTAAAATTTTCGCATAAATCGGCCCATCATCATTTTAGAAGCTTTTGGGCTAACTGTCATAGGAGTGAACTCGTCCCAGTTTAAATGGCCCAACAAGTTTACATCTCATGGCAAGAAGTCCAACCGTATCCAAATGATAATATTCCTAAACACAAACATATAATGGCCCATTGGCATTTTAGAAACTTTTGGCCCAATCATCATAAGATATGTTCTTGTCCCAGTTTAAATGGCCCAACAAGCCCATACCTCATGACAAAAGTTATGAATGGATCCAAACGACAATGTTCCCAAACACAAGCATACAAAAATAATTTCTACAGAGTGGCCCTTCAACATTTCAGAAGCTTTTGGCCCAATCGTCATAGGATACGAACTCGTCCCAGTTTAAATGGCCTAACAAGTTCGCATTACTGACAAGAAGCCCAACTGCATCCAAATGAGGATGGTCCACAAGCACAAGGAAATAGTTGCTATAGGCCATACAATTCCGATCTATGTGTGGGTTTGCGGGAATGTAGATAAAGACTCTCGCTGGCGAAAGATTACCCACAACTAGGTCTCCCCACTCAAGGGTTCGAACGACCAAGTGAGCGCACCTTTTTTATACCTTACAGTATGTGCCAACGAGTTATGGTGTGTGACTAACTGTCAAATGGATTTCTTGTTGCAGATTCCCCAGAGGGAGGGTGGAGCGAGGCTCTCTTAAGTACCCAAGCCTCTTAGGCTCTTATCGCTTAGTGACAGGAATAAGCAACAAGTCCTCCAGATTAGTCTGTCACAATAGGCTACAAGTATATGATTATCTAGGTGCCTTCACAGCTTTTCCTTTTAGAAAGGTAGTGAGTGAAGGAAGACACCAAACCATTGCCCAGCCTAAACAATATGCCTTTGATTAAACCCCTTTTAACTCACAGTAGACACAGTTAATTAAAGCACAAATCATAATATTACAAGACATTATTTCGGGGCCGATTCTCTATCCCCAGTGGAGTCGCCAGACTGTGGGAACATAGAAACTGGGTGACGCATGCTATTCCGGGCTCGCCGCCCAGTTGGGAGTACGAAGTAGTCCGCAGGGGGACTAAACCAAAGAATAATGGAGTCGCCACCCGGTGTGAACCGGGATAAAGATTTAAGGCTGCATTCACCCCTCGCAAGGGAATACCTCAAACCGTTGGGTTCGGAATGGTCCCTTTCTTATGCCACTTGTAATAAAATGATTTGTGCAAAAATCTAACCAAGCCTAAGCAACATATTTTTCCAAGTGTACAATAATCCTAAATTCACATACATGAAGATGAAGTTTGCATCTAAATTTGTATAGAACCTATGTCCAAGTTTGCATGCTTTCAAAAATACATCATTATAACGACAAGCATTCATGAATACAGAAATGCAAATAAATCATAGTGATACTAGCATGCAATATCAAAATGACGGTAAATATGCAATTTCACATTGATTGACACAGAAGCGCAAACAAATAACATTCGGAATTTAAATGACGAATAATAAATAAATCAAAGCAATATAAAACAAAAGAATGTGCCGTTTACTCAAGCGGTACGTGGATTTATATCCCGAGTACAGATCATACCACCGTCCATTCGGAATCAGCTATGAAATTTATGTCCGGGTTTCCATCCGATATACCGCGAGAGTTGACACATCTTTCATTTTATCCCAAGGCCACAATATACAATATTTCGTAATACATGCATATTTATCTACTCAAGGGCCACAACATGCATTTTAACATAATAATCATGCGAACAACACTCAATAAATAATAAAAATAAAACTGAAACGAGTGTGAAAAATACCCTCAGGTCTAACCTTTTTTTCCAATTTTCGGACTTGCGTTTCGCGGAGATCGGAAGGGTTAAAGCTCCTCACTTTTTTGTTTCACTGGTTTAGCGTCTTAGCTCGCTGTTTCACTTTTTTGCTTGCTGTTTGACCTCCGTTTTGCTGCTATTTCCTTTGTATTTTCTACTCACTGTTTCAGGTCTATTAAGGCTACTGTTTTGGGTGTTTCGGGGACTGTTTTGGGGTTGTTTACTCAATATTTTAGGGTGGTTTCTGAGGACTGTTTCAGGGTAGTTTAGGGGCTGTTTTGTGGAGGGTTCTCTCAATAATGGATGGGCTGTGGTTTGGTCCACGTGAAGTGAGTGTGAGGCTGTGGCGTGTAAGGTATGTGTTTTTTGCAACGTGAGGCAAGGGCTGTGTTGGACAATTATGACCCATAGCATCACTATTTGTACAGATCATGGTGTTGTTGTACAAATTAACTATGTGACAAGGAGATTGCACTCTTATCATTTGTGATTAGATCACCTAGATGTATAAATGATAGGAGGTCCTTATGATTAGTTCCTGGATTGAGATGATATGAGACAGTATCAGTCCACGAAGGATTAATCATTAAATATCCCTAGTCGTAGTATTATCGAGACTGGACATCGATGATGCGGAATAGACTAGTATTACATTTGTGCGTATTATGTGAGATCATAACGGCATAGTTCTCATATATTTGGGTATAGGATACTCATGCAAGTGTAATAGGAGGTTGTGTTTTACCGAGGGTACGGAAAATAGCTTCGCTCTGGATAGACCCCTCGAAATTCCATTGGTGGTATGACTATGTGTCTATGGAAGTCCGAATCAGGGTAGGTGTATTTGGTCTTAACCTGAGACTTGCACCGATAATGCTTGTGACAATCGGTATGCTTTAGTTTTGGTCGTCCAGGGCTTTAACCGGTTCTGTGTACGCCTCTGCTGGGTATATTGAGAATCGTAGTGTATTGGGTGTGATGTCAAAACGAAAGTATCACTCCAGTCATAGTGGAGATGATGTCACGTAGGATACGGTACTAGTGCTCTTAAGTACTGCAGTCATCGGGATGTTATGACTAGGTCATGTATATCCGATTATAGAGACTAGTTACCAGACATCCGACATGTGCTTCGTACGGGGCAGACACAGTTCCAGCCCAGGCCTAGCACGTGACAATCCGATACTGGATCGCAATACGCAATACTACGTATACTACGCCTGGCATAGATTATATATTCCAGTAAGAATATTTATGGAGAATTGGGTAGGCACGGTGCTTTGCTAGAAGCCAACCATGTCTTGTAAATCGTTAAGCACGTGGTACGAGGTACGCACGTATTCGGATAATCCGATGACCGTATTTACTGCCAACATATCCAGGGATCTCTTGGGTCGCTTCCCAAAGATTCACCGATGACAGTTGATTTAAATTAAAATTAATCTGGGATTAATTAAGATGGAGAAAATTAATCTGGATTAATTGAGGTATTATTTAATCTGGGATTAAATGTGTTCGAAAAAGAGAGAACGCGATTAATTTGGAATTAATCGGTAAGATAAATTTAATAGTTAAATTTGATTTTTCTATTTAATTTATTCGTATGCGCTAAAGTTAATATATCAGATATATTAATATAAATTGGATTTCGTTACGAAATTAAAGTCGGACTTTAATACGAACGAACAAATTAATTTAGAATTAATTCGTAAACGACGTTCGTAATATATTTGCGAGGCATCGTTATTTAATTAAATTAGATTTAATTATTTAGCGACGAAAGTTTGTTTAATCGGATTAAACGGAACCGAGCCGCGGTAAATGTTCGTAGAGACATTTTGAGTTTTGAATTCAAAATGGTGGGGCCCACTTCACACATGTCACACATGTGAAGTGGTGGTTGGAAAGTGGTTGGCATTTATGCCAAAACCACTTACTTTCCAACCACTTGGTTTAGGTGAAACCAAATTACCCCAACTACATGGTTTTCGGTAAAAGGGTAAAACCCTTTAACAAAATCAAAAAGCCTTCTCTCTCTCTTCACTCTACACACTTGTAACACATTTTGGAAATGAAAAACCCTAGAGAACCTCTCAATGGGCGTGAACTAGCCTCCTTCATCTCTTTGATTTTGTTGCAAAATCAACAAAGCTAGCACTTGGAGAAATCAACTAAGGTGATAGGGAAACTACTTCAAGAGTTGGAATCATCACTTAAAGCTTGGATCTTGGAGATCTCTTCTCAAAATTTTAAAGCTCAAATCCGTTCATTGTAAGTATATTCCGCAACTTATTTTGAATTTATGAACACCTTTACATGCTTATTAGATCCTTGGCATGTTCTAGGAACACAAACAATGGTATCAAGAGCCAATTTTAAGCATGAAAACTTTAGGGTTCATGAGACTAAAATTTGGGGCTTTTATGTTTTGAACATGATTCTTTCAAATTGATGCTTTGAGCATGCTTAGAATATGATAACTTAGAGTTATGAATGATTAGATTTGAAACAAATCAAATGAATCAAAATTAATTTTTTTTTTTTGCTTGGCCGAATTTCACTGGCAGTGGACTGCACTGTTTTAATTTTTTTGTAACATGAAATGATGTGTTTAAATGCATGTTTAAATGTTGATTGTTGGTTTGATTGGATTAGAATCAAAGTCAATAAAGTTCATGTTAAAATCAAAGAGCATGTTGAGCATGAAATTATGAATTTAGGATTCAATTTGTGTTGAGCATGAAATGATGATTTTTGGCTTCAATTTGTGTTAAACATAAATTGATGGATTAAGCATGATTAATTAAGTTAATTGGTATTTTGGAAATATTAAGTTTAATTAATTAATCATGCTAATACATTTTAATTAAAGTAATTGTGATATTTGGAATATTATAATTATGTTAATAAGCATTTAATTAAGAATTGGGCTAAAAGTGTGTATTTGGGCTTAATGGGCTTGGTTTGACCAAGTTTGTTTTTGGACTTTTGGATTGGATCCAATTGGGCCCAAAACCAATTCCATAAAGTCCAAATACATCACTTGGCCCTTTAAAGAATTTAATTGGGCCTAAATTAATTTGTAGGCAATAGGGTGATTCCTATTGGGCCTTGACATTTTGGGTTTGACCCATTATGGCCAAAGCCCATGCCTTAAGAATTAATTAAAAGCCCATTGGACCTTAATTAAAATGACATTGGATGTTATTGGGCCTTTGAGACCCATTAAGATTGGATTTGGAATCCAAGTCTTTAAGGCAAATAAATTGTTGGTTTCTATAATATGTCCCAAGGAAAGATTAAGCATATATGAAATACAACAAAGAATATATATAAACATGAAGTATGGCGGAATAATACTTACAATATCTTGTGATGAAGAAAATCAAGCCAAGATGGAAGCTCCAAGGTGGATGATTTTCGGCCAAGGTGAGAAGATGTGGAAAGCTCCAAGCTTTGAGTATTCCAAGCTCTATGATGGTTTCCCTATCACCTCTTTTGATCCCTTGAAAGGTGCTAGCCTTGCATGTGAGGAGATGTTCCAAACAATCACACTTTCTTCAAGCTTTTGGCAACCAAAATGAAGAAGATGAAGACCAAAAACTGCATGCAGTTTTCGGCCAAGTGAGAGAGAGAAGAGAGATTTTTCTTTTTATTCAAATTGATTTTTGATACCAAAAATCAATTTATATTTATGCCATAATATTTATTAAATAATAATAAATCTATGACACAAGCCATGCAAAGGCTTAGAGTGTCAAACACTCAAATTCCATGCATAACATTAGAGTGTATTATACACTATCACCATGCAATGCATTATCAATAAAATATACATATAATGACATGTGTCAAGTGGGCCCCACACGTTTCCAAATGAAAGTGGGCCCACGTCCACTCACGCGTTCGGGTTCGATATTTCTGAAATACGAACTTGCGTCGCGACGTTAATTAAATCGAATTTAAATAAATAATCGCGCCTAGCGAAATTATTATTTACGTCGCTAACGAATTAATTCTAAATTAACTCGTATGCCCGAATTAAAATCTAATTTTAATTTCGCGTCGAAATCGAATTTCAATTATTATATCGAATATAATAATTTTACTGATTAATTCCAAATTAATCGTTCTCTCTCTCTAAATAAGGCACTTTATCCGAGATAAAGTTTCTCCGCAATTAATCCAAGATTAATTAAGTTCGAATCAAATATCATAGGTGAATCTTCAGGAAAGACCCAAGAGATCTCCGGATATGTTGGCAGTAAATACGGTCGTCGGATAATCCGAACACGCACGTACCTCGTACTACGTTCTTACCGATTCACAAGACAAGGTTGGCTTCTAGCAAAGCGCCATGCCTACCAATTCTCCAGAAATATTCTTATAGGAATATAAGATCTATATCAAGCGTAGTATACCGTAGTATTGCGTACATCGATCCAGTATCGGATGATCACATGCTAGGCCTAGGGCTGGAGATGTGTCTGCCCCGTACGAAACATATATCGGACATCAAGCAACTAGTCTCTTTAAATCGGACAATCCTGACCTAGTCATATTGTCCCGACGGTTGCAACCTTTTATAGAGTACTAGTTCTGTGTCCTGCGTGATCATCACCTCCATATGTCTGAAGCGATACTTCCATCTTGACATCACATCCAGTACACTACGATTCTCGATAAACCTAGAAGAGGTGTACACAGAACCGGTTAAGGTCCCCAACCACCAAAACCAAAGTTTACCGATTGTCGCAAGTACTAGCGATGTAAGTCTCAGGTTAAGACCATATACACCTACCCTGATGCGGCCTCCCATATACACCTAGACATACTACCAATGGGATTCCGCGGGGTCTATCCAGAGCGAAGCTGTTTTCCGTACCATCAGTAAAACACAACCTCCTATCGCACTTGCATAAGTATCCAATACTTAAATATATGAGAACTATACCGTTGTGCCCTCACAACGGCACAAGCGCAATACTAGCCTATTCCGCATTATCGATGTCCATCTCGATAATACTACGGCTAGGGATATTTAATGATTAAACCTTTATGGATTGATACTGTCTCATATCATCTCAATCCAGTACTAATCATATGGACTTTCGCCATTAATATAATCAAAGTAAATAATATTTACAAAATGGCAAAAGGCAATTTCATTATTACATAGTTAATTTTGTACAATAATACACATATCATTTACAAATAGTGACGCTATGGGACAAATGTCTAACCATCTCCCACTTGGCCTATAGCCAGTCACTCAAGCATCTAATACCCGAACTATGTATGTGTCGTTCAAAAACTTGCTGAAGAAAGCCTTCGTCAGCGGATCTGCAATGTTGTCATCTGATGTGACCTTCTCGACTTTTACATCACCACGATGTATTAATCTCCCGAATCAGATGGTAACGTCGAAGAACATGCTTGGACCGTTGATGAGACCTTGGTTCCTTAGCCTGTGCTATAGCCCCGTTATTGTCACAATACATGGAACGGGCTCAGCTGCTAACGGAACTACTCCTAATCCGATTAGGAATTTTCGGATCCAAACTGCCTCCTTGCTGCTTCAGATGTAGCGATGTACTCCGCTTTGTGTTGAATCGGCAACAGTATCTTGCTTGGAAGATTTCCAGCTCACTGCTCCGTTATTCAAACAAAAAATGTACCGGATTGCGACTTGTAGTCATCCTGTCGGTTTGGAAACTTGCATC
>SKCR01012816.1:0-12051 GCA_019454045.1 Zanthoxylum bungeanum
AATTATGACGCAACGGAAAATTCGTTAATTTGGAATTAGCGAACCCGAGCCCGGGATTATTTGCGAGCGCATTCGCATTTCGAATTCGAGTGCGGCACGCAAGTCAAATCGTGCGTCAAATCGCTAGTCACATCAAGCGTCGAATCAAATGTCACTTTGAGTGATATGACATGTTGTCACTTGATTTGAGTGATTGATGTAGAAGTTGAAAAAGCAACTTTTGCTTTTTGCTTTTGACTTTAGCATTTAAAGAAAAGAAAAATATATGGTAAATGGTTTTAATTTTGGAAAAATATAAAAACCTATTACATTTTATTTTCTTTTTACTTTTCTCTCTCCACCTTTTAGCATCTTCTCTTCCTCTCCCTCTCTTTTCTCTCTCTTCTTCCACTTTCGACTTGGAGCCGATTTCTTCTCCAAAAATTTCTGGTTTGACCGAAATTTTGAGAAGCAAATGAAGAAGAGTAGTGCTAGCACACACATGGGTTATATTATGGTGATAGGGAAACGAATTTGTGAGCTTGGAAAGCTTGAAGCTTGGGGCTTCAATGGAGTCTTTCATGGCCGATTTTTGGAGCATCAAAACAGCCCCCACCGTGCAGTCCACTGCAGTTCAAGAAGGCCCAAAAGCGAGCTTGATGGAGGCAGAAACATGAAGTGCGAATTTGGTCCATCTTTAATGCATCTCTACCGATCCATGTGAGTTTTTCCGCACCTCATTTGGTTGTATTCTACTCGTTTTTATGCATGATTTATGATCTTGGGACTTGATTGAAACTCAACACTAGATACTATGCATGCTACATACTCTGCCATATCATAATCAAAAGTGGGGATATCATCCCCCAACCCATTCGGAGGCTCCTCACGCCTCACATTCTCAGAATTTCCCCCAGCACGGGGCACAACCATACCATCCACAGCAGTAGTCAAGGCTTGCAACTGTTCAGTAATCTTGGCGAGACTATTCTCTAACTGATCCATATGGGATACCTAATTACCAGATTCACTCATGACTGTTACTGTTCTTTTAATGAGCCTTGTTCCTTCTCTAACCCAAACGGTATCTATGATGTCTTTTTGAGACATAGAAGGTGTTAACATGACATATGTATGTATGAGGTGCATGAGATGCATGTAACATATATAACATACTAAATCAACTAAAATTTTCAAACAAATCGGCCCGTTATCATTTTAGAAGCTTTTGGGCTAACTGTCATAGGAGTGAACTCGTCCCAGTTTAAATGGCCCAACAAGTTCACATCTCATGGCAAGGAGCCCAACTAAATCCAAATGGTAATGTTCCGAACACAAGCACAAAGTGGCCCATTAATCACTTAGAAGCCTTTGTCCCAATCGTCATAAAATACGTTCTTGTCCCAGTTTAAATGGGCCAACAAGCCCATATCCCATTACAAATGGTCCAAATGGATCCAAACGACGATGTTCCCAAACACAAGCATAAAAGAAAGATAATGCAAACATAAAACAATGATTTCTACAGAATGGCCCATCAACATTTCAGAAGCTTTGGGCCTAATGGTCATAAGGTACGAACTCGCCCCAGTTTAAATGGCCCAGCAAGTTCGCATTTCTGACAATAGTCCAACTGCATCCAAATGAGGATGGTCCACAAGCACATATTCAAGGAAATAATTTGTTACTTTAACCGTATACAAACCCGGTCTATGGGTGGGTTCGCAAGAGTGTAGACAAAGGCTCTCACCGGCGAAGGATGGCCCACAACTAGGTCTCCCCAATCAAGGGTTCGGCGACCAAGTGAGCGCACCCTTTTTTATACACTAAGGTACGTGCCAATGAGATATGGTGTGTGACTGACTGTCAAATGGATTTCCCATTGTAGATTCCCCAGAGGGAGGGTGGAGCGAGGCTCTCTTAAGTACCCTAGCCTCTTAGGCTCTTATCGCTTGGTTACAGGAATAAACAACGAGTCCTCCAAATTAGTCCATCGCAATAGGCTACGGGTAGATGGCTATATAGGTGCCTTCCCAGATTTTCCTTCTAGGAAGGTAGTGAATGAAGGAAGACACCAAACCATTACCTAGCCTCAAAATGCCCTTGATTAAACCCCCATTTTATCCATTATAGACACGGTCAATTAGAACATAAATCCAAACATTACAAGACAATATTTCAGGGAGGATTCTCTATCTCCAGTGGAGTCGCCAGACTGTGGGACACAGAAACTGGGCGACGCATGCTGTTCTAGGCTCACGGATTAGTCGGGAGTACGGAGTAGCCACGGGGGACTAAACCGGAGAATAATGGAGTCACCACCCTGTGTGAACCAGGAAAATGAGATTTAAGGCCGCACTCACCCCTCGCAAGGGAAGACCTCAAACCGTTGGGTTCGGAATGGTCCCTTACTTATGTCACTTGTAATGAAAGGATTTGTGTAATAATTTAATCAAGCTTAAGTAACACTTATTTCCAAGAGTATCATGCTTCTAAATCCATATGCAAAAAGATAAAACTTACACCTAAATTCATGTATTTCACATCTAAGATTGCATGCTTGAAAGTACATCAAAGTAGCAACGAACATACAACTTCATTGGCATATTGTTTTCATGGAAACACAAGCACACACTTTTTTGCCAACTTTCGGACTTACGTTTCACGGAGATCAGAAGGGTAAAGCTCCTCAACTTCTCCGGTTCACTGGTTTAGTGTCTTAGCTCACTGTTTTGCTGTTTTGCTTGCTGTTTGGCCTCCGTTTTGCTGCTGTTTCCTCTGTATTTTCTGCTCACTATTCAGGTCACTATTTTGACATTTCAACGGACTGTTTGGGTGTTTTCTAAAGGTTTTAAGTGCAGTTTTTGTGATTATTTTAGGGATTATAAGTGCAGTTTTTTATTTTACTGTTTTAATGATTTTAGGGACTGTTTTTAGTGGATTTTGCTGCTGTTTTGAGGGTGATTTGGGCTGCTATTTTTGGTGGAAAGGACTACTTTTTTCGGTGGAAAGGGGCTGTTTTTTGGGGGTGGTATATTGGGATGTTGTTTGGGGTATATTTCGGTGATGGAGGGCTGCTGTATGGGGGAGATTTTTGGTGATGTGTGGGGGTTTATGGGCTATGATATTTCGGCTATGGAGTGGAGGAGATGAAGAGAAATTTTGTTGCTTCTTTCTTGTGATTTCCGTGTAATGTCTAGGGCTTTTTTGTTGTGAATTGCGTGTGAGTTCTGTGTATGAGCTAGGAGAGTGAATGTCTTGGTTAGGGGTTGTTTATATAGAGAAGGGCTAGGGCTACTCCTTGTCTCACAAGGAAGGGATTTGATTTAGTGTTGAGCAAGGAAAGTCAAAGATTTGATGGAGAGACAAGATTGGTTTAGATTAGGAAGTCAATATCTTTAAATTGGTTATGAGTG
The DNA here is from genome assembly GCA_019454045.1 of Zanthoxylum bungeanum. Lineage (NCBI taxonomy): Eukaryota > Viridiplantae > Streptophyta > Magnoliopsida > Sapindales > Rutaceae > Zanthoxylum > Zanthoxylum bungeanum. Next base: position 3,396 of record SKCR01012816.1, read on the forward strand.
ATTTAATTAGGCATGACATCTTTTTAATTTAGTATATAATTTTGTTTAGTTAGGAAGTTAATATATTAGATTTATCTAAATTAGGTATGATTATATATCATGTTTTATTTAATTGGTAAATGGTTTAATTATTTTATTTAATTCAATTACATTATCTAATTAATATTTAATTTAATATTTTATTTAATTTGGGTGTAATTTAGGGTGATGGGCGTGTGGGCCTAGTCATGGTGGGCGTGTGGGCTAGATGTGGTGTGGGCTTGGTGAGTGGGTTAGGCGTGTGGGCTAGATGCGGTGTGGGTTCAAGGTTAAAAGGTTTGCGGGTTTTTTTTTTTTAGGCTAAATGTGATCTAAACGGAGGTCCAACAAGTGAGCTTGACGCTAAATAAGTGAACAAGGATCTAACGAAATACCGATTCCCTTCCGACGACCGTTTCCCGCAATATCCTTAACTAAAAAGGTAGTGCCTCCAACTGAGACTCATCATCGGGTTTCACATGCAAAAATGCAATGCATACAGTTAGATTATAGTTTGGGTATTATAAAGATTTATTTATTGAGTCTTAATCTTAATGCTTTTTCATTAACTGGCCATTAATAAAATTGATCTGGTAAATCTAAAATGAACTAGACATAGGGATTTTAGGTTTCAGCCTTAGACTCAATAGCCCACGATCTTCCTTGAGGATAGATAACCCTTTAATAGATTTCCTTACATGATAGACATATACATGTCGGGCGGGGGTAGCCATAATTGGAACTTAAACTTAATGAATCCAGATAATTTGGTTGACATAGACATATGGTTCAATTGGGTTAAACTGGGTATTTGTGTCTGACCATCGACAGAGGATTACACATAATTTAGTGTTCCGGGTTAATAAATCAATATATTACCCAACTATAAAATAACCACTTCATCTTTAAAATGATATTGGAAGAAATCACAACCCTAGATAGTTTTTAATATGGAATTTTCTTAAATCTACTTTCGAACAATTTTATTTACTTGTTTTTAAATTTAGAATCGTCACCATTTCAAATCAATCAAACAACCTGTTAGATACTAGTAATCATTTGACCTCATAAAATTAATAGCTTAGATATTAAGTCCTCGTGGGATCGATATTTTTATACTACTTGAACGATACGTGCGCTTGCGTTATACGTGTGTGTTTACGCCGGTCAGTGTCGAAACTCTTTGAATTACTCAAAAGTTTCTGACTTGTGTTTCATAAGATACACATAACCATAATGTGATTCCACATCCGTAAAGATTACGAAGTATTCATATCCACCTCTAGCCTAGCTAGATATGGGCCCACTTACGTCACTATAAACAAGAGCTAACAGATCGGTGGCACTTGCACTTTCACCAAGTAAAAGGTGTTTTAGGCACTTTGCCTAATAAACTAGATTCGTAGACATCATTTGAATTAGAATCAAATCTGTCCTAGTATCCACTCTTCAAAAGTGTGGATATACGAGTCTTGTTAATGTGTCCCAAACAATGCCACTTTTAAGTCTCAACAGATTTATAAAGTTTGAGCTTTTGTTTGTCATATTATATGTCTGAGATTCATTTATATTCTAAATATAAATTCTGTTATTCACATCTAATGTGCTTATCTCAATATCATCTTTATAAACAAAACACTTAATGTTCTCGAATATAAAGGTATACCCGTAACTGGTTAAACTAGATACATAGATAATGTTCCTAGTCAAACTAGATACATTATAACATTTTCCTAATTTAAGTACATGCCCAAAGGGCAGTTCCAAAACTTAGGTTCCCACAGCCAAAACAGCGACTCTCGTCCCGTTTCCGATTCATAGGTCGATCTCAACTGAAGCCAGTCTCTGCTTATCAGCAGATCCCGCACATCAGTAGATATATTTATGTACCACATCCAGTATCTAAAATCCAATTTTAAAACCAGCAGTGGACATATTTATAACAAACATACCTGAAGCCGAAGCCTTACCCGTCTTCACTTCCTTCATATCTACCTTGTCCATACGGCAGTCACGCTTCCAGTGACCCCGTTTGCAACTGTTTAGGCAGACATCTTGGGATATGTCATTTGTCTTCCCAGAAGAATGTGATGATTTTTCCTTTGCCATTTTTCACATCCACAGAAGCCTTCGGCCAAGCCTTGGCCTTCTGGGATGTCGAAGTAAGATGCGTCTTGCGATTCTTGCCCTTTTGCAAACTCTGGCTGTGTCTCCTTGAGCATAGCCATTAACTCTCCAAGATTTTTCTATTGCAATTAGTACTTCCAAGATCTAAGATTAGATCTATGAAGATCCTTCAATTTCAATATCATACTATAAGGATCTAATCCTTAGTTCTGACGAAGAAATTAATGAGTCTTTGCGGCAAGCATAAAAGATTGAGCACTAAAGTTTTCATCACGATGAGTCTTCCGAAGCTCATGTTTTACTATTTGCTCAACTCCGGGCTTAGGTCCGAGAGGTCGCTCTATCAAATAGAGTAACTTCTCAACTCCCAGGACTATCCTGAGATTCATTCCCAATATGGAAAATTTACGCCATTGTGGGACACAGAAACTTGGGCGACGCATGCTGTTCCAGGCTCGCGGCCTAGTGGGAGTACGGAGTAGTCCGCGGGGAACTAAACCGGAGAATAATGGAGTCACCACCTGGTGTGAACCAGGACAAAGGTTTAAGGCCGCACTCACCTATTGCAAGGGAAGACCTCAAACCGTTGGGTTCAGAATGGTCCCTTACTTATGTCACTTGTGATGGTATGACTTGTGAAATAATTAACCGAGTCTACGCAATATATATGCTCAAAGGTCACTTAGATCTAATATGTATTCGTCAAAATAACTCCTAATCTAAGTTCGCATGCTTGAAAGTAAGTCTTTAAATGGCAAACACAATACCACACACATGAGCATATTGAACCATCAAAATAAGGTAAATAAATAGCTATTCAAGTATAAACACAACCTAAATAAAACCCATGCACCAAGAATAATATAATTATGCTCCCAAAATAAATAACGAACTAGACTAAATCATGCTTAAATTAATAATAAAACAACCTAGAAACTATAACATGCTCAAATACAAGTTTGGATGGAACGAAACATATGTATCTTAAGTGGTACGTGGCGTTGTATCCCGAGTACAAACCGCACTACCGTCCATTCGGATTCGGCTACGGAATTTACGTCCGGGTTTCCATCCTATATACCACAAAAGGGAACACACGTTCCGCCCATCCAACAATCACATCATGCCTCAAACGACTCTCATGCAAAAATCTTTTTAAAAATAAATAAAATAAATGAAAGATGATAAATAAAAGGGTGCCCTCAGGTCTAACCTCTTTTGTCGTCTCTCGAAAGCACGTTACACGACCGTCGGAAGGGTTGTTGCTCCGTAACTTTTCTGGTTCACTAATCCAACATTTTTCCTCGCTGTTTCGCTATTCGGGCTACAGTTTTCACTCCATTTTTCTAATGTTTCGGGTGTATTTTCTGGTCACTGTTTCAGGTCTATTAGGCTATTGTTTTGGGTGTTTTAGGCGCGGTTTTGGGTGGTATTTTGCGGCAGTTTTCAGGGTTGTTCTGGACTGTTTTAAGGCTACAACTAGGCAGTTTTGTGTGTCTAATATACTGCAGTTCAGGGTGCAAGATACGGCAGTTCAGAGTGTTTTTTAGGTTCGGTTGGACTGGGTAATAAAAGGGTGTGTGTGTTCGGTTTTCTAGGCAGTGTAGGGGGTTGCTTTGGCGTGGAGATAGTGGCGTGTTGGTTAGGCAGTGTTGCTGCGAGATGGGCTGATCAAGATTTTTGATGCGTAGGTTTTATATGTGCAGGTGGCGAGAGCTGAGGTCGTGAAGGGTCTGATGGTCATTGCTGAGCAGTAAGGCAGATGTTCTTTGCGCGTGAGTGGAGGATATGGTTTTGGGCTGATCTGTGGCTAGTGTGTTTGTTTATTAATGGAGCAAGGTGGTGTTATGGTTAAGGTCAGGGGCGTTTGAGAGTGTGGGCTGGGGCGTTGATGATTTATTGAAGCGGCAATGTGGCTTTTTGAGGGTGAGTGGCGTGAGGGTAAGGTGGCAATTTGTATGAGGGTTGCGTGAAGTTGCTCCTACGTGCGCGAGGTTCTTGAATGGAGTATGTCCAGGCGTCAAGGCTTCTCTGTGTGGTTAATGAGCTATTTATCAAAGAGAGCTGAAGTGGTGATGGTGGCCGGTTCGTGCGTGGCTTTGTGAATGGGTTTTTAATGGTGTGAATGGAGAGAGGCTAGGCTTATGGGTATTAGGGTTGATTTTATTGGTTGATTTCGTGAGAGAGAGAAGAGAGAGAGGTCAAGGTGTTTAGGTTTTGTATTTTTTTGTTGAAGTGCCGAGAGAGAGAGAGTGAATGAGAGGAATGTCCTTAGAGTTTATTTTTTTTGTTGTGCCGTGAGTGGTGAGTGATGAGAGGAATCTCCTTAGGGTTGGTTATGTTATTCTTTTATAGAGAGAGGGTAGGGTTAGGGTTTGCATGGCTTTTGGAAAGGAAAGAAATCATGTAATTTAATTTGTGTTTAATTTTATTATTATTTAAGGCAAAAAATTATTTAAATTTGGTGATGAATCATTTATTTGATTTTAATTTGGAAATGATTTATTTAATTTTGGTATTAGGTTTAATTTAATTTGATTTAATTAGCTTTAATTTATTTAATTTGTGACATTTATTTTAAATGTTTTAATTATTTAATTTGTGAGATGTGTTTTAATGGGTTTTTAATTTGTGTTTAATTTCAATTTAATTGGTTTTAATTTGTGACATGTAGTTTAAATGTTTTAATTATTTTGGATTGCGCTTGGTGTGTTTTAAAACAGAGGTCCAACAAGCGAACCCGAAGCGAAACAAGCGAGTTAAATCCGTCCAAATGCTATTTCCAACTTTCCCCTTCCGACGTCCGTTTCCCGCGGCTTTCCACAATCAAAGAGTAGTGTCTCCATACGAGACTCATCATCGGGACTTAAATGCAAAAATGTAATACCTACAGTCGCCCCCACTTTGATGGGACTTGTGCAGTGTGTGACAATGATAATCCTATCAAAGTACGTGCAATGGATTTTTACTTACCTGGCTCGCCAGCTGCCACCTGACTTGCCTGCTGCTTCGAACTGAGTTGATATGGTGGCGAGGTGCCTCGACCCCTGGGCTTTGTTCCCGAACCACCAAATGTGAACTGTGTTGATGATGCAGTGGGCCCTTGACCCTGGGACGCATCCCGGAACTGCAACCGACAATGAGGGCACCTCGACCCTGGGCACCTCGACCTAATATCGCTGACAATGTGGGCCTCGCCCTCAAACTGATGATGTAGTGGGCCCTCGACCTTGGGACGCATCCCGGAACTACAACCGACAACGGGGGCACCTCGACCCAACACCGCTGACAATAGGGACCTCGCCCTCAATATGATGATGTAGTGGGCATCTCGACCATAGGACGCATCCTGGAACTACAACCGACAACGGGGGCACCTCGACCCTGGGCACCTCGACCCAACACCGCTGACAATTGGGACCTCGCCCTCAATTTGATGATGTAGTGGGCACCTCGACCTTGGGACGTATCCCGGAAATAAAACCGACAACGGGGGCACCTCGACCCTGGGACGCATCCCAATACCGCTGACAATAGGGACATCGCCCTCAAACTGATGATGACGTGGGCCTCGCCCCCAAAACTGATACTGATGTGGGCCTCGCCCTTAACTGATACTGAGGTGGGTCTCGCCCTTAACTGATACTGATGTGGGCCTCGCCTTAAAACTGATATTGATGTGGGCCTCACCCCAGACTAATACTGATGTGGGTCTCGCCCTCAACTAATACTGACGTGGGCCTCGCCGCAGACTGATACTGATATGGGCCTCGCCCTCAAACTGATACTGTTATGGGCCTCGCCCCTATATTGATACTGATATGGGCCTCGCCCCATGCTGATACTGATGCTAATATGGGCCTCGCCCTCAGAGTGCCATGCTCAGCAAGACCGATTCCGATGCTAATGTGGGCCTCTCAAACTGATCTGATGATGACGTACCTGGCCAAACTGATCTGATGTCTCCATACCCGGAGCGCCATACCCAGTAAAACTGATACTGATGATGACGTGGGTCTCGCCCACAGAGTGCCATACCCGGCAAGACTGATTCTGAATTAACGTGGACCTTGCCCTCAGAGTGCCATACCCGGCAAGACTGATACTGATACTAATGTGGGCCTCGCCCCCAGATTGCCATACCCGGCAAGACTGATATTGAACCAATGTGGGCCTCGCCCCCAGAATGCCATACCCGGCAGAACTCATACTGAACCAATGTGGGCCTCGCCCCCAGAATGCCATACCCGGCAGAACTAATACTAAACCAATGTGGGCCTCTCCCCCAGAATGCCATACCCGGCAGAACTGATACTGAACTGATGTGGGCCTCTCCCCCCAGAATGCCATACCCGGCAAAACTAATACTGTACTGTATGAGATGGTCCATTCCTGAACCGTTACTGTGATATGGTCCATTCCTGAACCGTTACTGTGATGTGGTCTATTCCCGAACTGCGTTCCATTCTCGGAGTGCCATTCTCGGTTTGTTCATTCCTGCACTGTGCTCCGTTCTGGGAGTGCCATTCTCGGCTTGTTCATTCCCGAATTGTGTTCCATTCTCGGAGTGCCATTCCTGGCTTGTTCATTCCCGAACTGTGTTTCCATTCCCGGAGTGCCAATCCCAGCTAGTTCATTCCCGAACTATATTCCATTCTCAGAGTGCCATTCCCGGCTTGTTCATTCCCGAACCTTGCTCCATTCTTGGATTTCCATTCTTGGCTTGTTCATTCTCGAACTCTGCTCCATTCTCGGATTGCCATTCTTGGCTTGTTCATTCTCGAACTTTGCTCCATTCTCGGATTGCCATTCTTAGCTTGTGATGCAATGGGCCTCAACCCTAGGACTCATCCCCAAAACTGATAGTGATGTGGGCCTCGACCCTGGGACTCATCCCCAAAACTGATGCTGAAGTGGGCCTCGACCCTAGGATTCCTTCCCGGATTTATTCCAAAACTCTACTGATATGGGCCTCGACCCTGGGACTCATCCCCAAAACTACAACTCATATGTTGCTGATTCTGGTTGGCTTGTATTTGTCGCTTTCTCTTTTTCTTCTTTGAAACCTGTGAATACAAAACAAGACAAAGATTGCATGTATACGACGTGTATGCATATATGCATGAATGCGTTTCCCATTCCGATGGGTTAGGCCTTCCTTGTGCTCCTCGGTGCTTCTTCGCCTATAACTGCCTTTGGTCGTCCCCTGGGCATGCTTACAGTCTCTTTCTGTTGATGATTGCTCAGTTTTCTTTTGTCTCATGGCTTAAGTTCCCGTTATTCCCTTATTTGCGAGGTGGTAGACTGGTCGCCCCCAGTCTTGATATAGCTTTCTGCTCTCCACTGTTTGCACTTGGTCAAGATGAACCACATGGCGGGGCCTTCCATATCATCATATTATATTACATGCTACGAAATAGTCCCAATAGTTATACATATCATTATCCTCAAAGAATGCTCAGTAATGAAACCAGAGAACCTTCAAAACACTCAATGCAACTCAAATCCAAGTCTTTGAATAAATGATCTAAGCCAGACTCAAAGTGTGTGTGTGCAAAAGGTTCCTTTGCAGCTCGATTCCTAGATAAGCCAACTCGATGATTTTTTTTCAAAAATCAGGATTGATGGGTCAAACCAACCTAGATGTCTCAGTTAGGCTCTGTAATTTCTTTTTCGTGCTCAATGTGGTATGGTTTTATCTTTCTTTTCCTTTGTCTCTCATTTTTCTTTTCATGTTGAACTTCATTTTTTTTCTTTTTTTTTCTTTCCTTTTTTTTTTCAACGCACCTACCCTTTAAGGTAGCATTTCTCCTCATGGTGGTCCTAATACTCGCCCATGGGTAGCTTCACGCTTATCGGTTATAGGCGGTTCAATTCTTTTCTTTAGAGACTTTTCTTTTATTTTCAACCATACCACACATCATAACACAAGCAAATCAGGATAGACATTTAGGCGAATGGTCATTCACCGACCTACAATTTCTTCAACTAGTCACTTTGCTAACTACTCAGGTTTTCACTGCTAAGAATAAATAATTAAGTGCTCATGAGTCTAACATAGATCAACTACTCAAAGTATCAGATAAAAGCACGTCAATGGTTTATCGTTTCTAAGGTTTCACCCTAAAGCAATCAATTTCATCATCAGATTTATGTCTAACTATTCAGGGACTAAAAACAAATAATTTTTTTTCTTCTTCTTCTTTTTTTTAAAGGCCCCCCCAATGGTCTTTCTATATTTGTCGTAAGGTTTTCTATTTCTCGATTTCCTTTTCCTCGCTATCCATGTTTGCTAAACCCTTCTTTCTTCTTTTATCCCTAACCCAACGGATATCTATGATGGCTTTTAAGACACAGAGGGTTAACGTGATGCGTGAATGCATGAGATGCGTGCGATGTATGAGATATAATATGCATGTGGTTTTTAATAGCATAAAGGGGCAACTCCTATAGGATATATAGCTATGGTTCACATGTGGGTTTATAACAATGCCTTTGATTGAACTCCCTT
>SKCR01012817.1:0-11882 GCA_019454045.1 Zanthoxylum bungeanum
GATGAGATTATGTTGCCTCAATTGATCGATCAAATCGATCAACTGAAGAACATGTGGGCTAACACTCTGCCCTCATCCAGACGCACATGGAACAGTTCCATGGCGATTTTGTGAACAATCACTTGTTCTTGGTTCTCAAACGATTGTCTCAATCGCGTCATCATACTATAGGAATCTAACATACCATAGTACTGTGCTTGAGTTCGGAGAAAGTGAACTAAGGATGTATGATTTAACCCTTAAATCATCATCCTTCCAAGTTTCAAAAACTTCGCGTTCCTCCTCCGAGCATCCGCACCCACTGCAAGGGGCAACGGACCCTCAAGAATATAACCCAGCTTTTCGGAATCGAGGACAATCCTCAATCCAATTCCCAGTCTGTAAAGTTCTCAGCGCCTTTCAGTTTGTTCGCATCAAGCATACGCGCAACTGATTTGTGGATTGTGCCGCCATCGCCAATCTATCATATGATCACGAAAAATGGTTAGCAGAAATAAAGCAGTTTCATATAATATCAAAAGCATAAACTAGATCATGGATTTTTAATCTAATATGCCCCTCCCACTAAATCATGCAATACTGTAATCCTAAAACAGAATACAAATATTTAATAATTAAATTAAATACTAATAGTGAAAGTGGATCCCGTGAATATATTTCGGCTCACAGCAGAGGCACGGTCTCGCCGCCTACGTATATTCATCAGGTAGACAACTCATTTGTCAATCATTCACTAATGACTCCTAAGTATCTGGTCCTGGCCGTTTCTCGTTGTCACTGCGAAGGCAGGCCCACAAGGAGACGTACCAAGGTTAACTCGTCAAAGATAAACTCAAGTTACTTACGTAATCCTGACAGCTAGGACACGTTCAGAATTCCGCTTTACTTGAATTTACCTAGTATCTAATATACATCCGGTATAAATAAATCTTTATCGGCTACATCCTCACAGCAGAGGCACGGGTTCTGGATGTAGTCACAAAGAAGTATTCATAAACCGTATTGACAAGCTGGACCATATAACATCATCAATACATAATTACATTCAAACCTTATTATTAGGGATTTTCCGCTAAGTGTCATACACCCTAAATCTAACCAATTTAGATCCTAATAAGCATGCATAAAGTCAAGAAAACATGATTAAACATTTATCAATGAAGGCTAATCATTTTAGGTGGCCTAGAATCAGACTCGCTCGGATACCATTTTGTAGGGTTTTTAGGGGTGAATCCGGTCGGTAACGCAGCGGAACGGTGAAAATTCGATTTTCAGATTTCAAAACTTTTTCTCGGATTAATTAAATAAACATATTTATTTAACATTCCAATAATCAAATTATGAAAATAAATTCAATAAATCATATTTAAGTGAATTTACCGAAATACCCTTACTTTGGTATTTTGTCCATTTTAGTCCGAAATTGATCTAATCAATTTTGAATGATTCTAAATCATTTCCAGGATGAACTTATGATGTTCAAAACATCAAAACACCAAAAGCACCAAAATCCCCAAAATTGACTCCAAAGCCGAGAGCACCATAAGGGGGGGTTTGTGCATTTTGTCATTTCATGCATCAAAACACATCAAGATGTAATCCAATCAACATGAAACTTTATATGCATCATATACGCACACAAATACACAACATATATGAAAAATCCCAAATTTGGAATTGGTCATGAACCCTAATTTTTCAATTTCCACAAATTGGACAAATTAAACCAAATACATTAAATCAATTACTTCAATCATTATTCTTCCATCCAATCCAAGTCTCAACACAATGAAACAACTCAAGGTCAAATCTAGGTCATTTAAGAGTGGGTCAATAACTCTAGATTAGCAACATGGTTTCCAAAACCTTAAAAGAAAGTTTACAACTACAATAGTCACAACCTTCCTTCACCATACATGTTCAACACTTCAATCAAACTTTCATCAACAAAAAACGCAAAGAAATAAAGAAAGAAATAATCTAAGAACATCACATGTTGAAGCCTAGAACCTAAGGAACATTTTCCTCTCTAATAGCAAGTTTGAAAAACTTACTAAAATTCCAAGTTTTCTTGATTTATCTTTCTTTTCTCAAGCTTTCCTTAGTTTCTTCAATGGAGTTTCTTTTGTAAAGTGTATTAGGTTAAGTGTAAAGTGAAATGAAAATCAATATACATGTAACAATAAGGCCTTGGCCGAATTTCACATATACAAAATATAAGACATGTAATTTCATTTTCATTTCAAGCTAATTTGGTCAAGTTGCATAAATATCTTAATAAAAACTTTATTAGATAATTATTTAAGTCAACAAAAGCAACTAACATCATTTACTTTAAATATCCTAATGTAAGGTATTTATATTTTAATTAATTTAATCATTTAACAATTAAATAATTAATTAATTAATCAAATACAAATATATTAAATATATGTATAATATTTACATTAAATATTAAAAACATATATTCATTTAGGAAATAAGTCAAATGACTCATTTTGACTATTAATTAATGTGTATTTAAATTAATCAAGTATAATGTAAATACACAATAATTAAGCAAATAACTATCTAGTCCTTTTAGCACGTATCTTGCGTTTAACCTTTAAACGACTTTATAATAATCAATATTATTTATTAATGTTGCTCTAGTGCTCTATGAGTATGTTTCATTATTGAGACTCTCTAGATTCAGGTATATCCGTCACGAAATCTAATTTCGTGTCCATAATCTATCCACCGTAGATTATGACGATCACAGATAATCTCGCTGAACCATACGGGTCGAGGTCATGGCAAATGTATGATTCCTCCCTCACAGGTATCCGGATAAATCCCAGAGATATAGATGTAAACGTCAAATCTCTATCGGGATTATCCAGTCGACTATTCTATTAGCAATCTCTAATAGAATGTTTAGAACTAGCTTCTAAACTTTTCCACGGGCCCATGGTTTTATCTGATTGCTAATCATATGGACTACCTATGCTCTGATACACAGAACTGACGGATCCTATCTTTATACACATAGGACACCCTGAGGATCTATCTACACCCAACGAACAGGCGGAGGTCTGATCTAAATAGATCGGTGACGTGACTGCCGTGTAAGTGTAGAAGATGTCTCATGTGCCCACAATGGCATCTCAAGTCTACGAATCACAAGTGCTACTCAACCCAAGAAGATTTTTATTGACGCTGGTGTACCATCCATTAAGAATATTCGGTGAGTCGTTCAGTGTTTATCCGCTATAAACACCTACTCGTCTATACTAGTCTCCAAGACTTATGGTTCATTGAGAAACCATTGGAATCATATATTCCAGCATACGACCTGTACCGGTCTCAACGGGTTTACTATACTGACCAAGTAGTGTAAACCTTGACCAGGAACTGTCTGAGAATGACAACGTCATGATACAACTCAATGTCCGTTGCGACGCTTTGCAACTGTATCATGACTAATCATTCTAGGGTCATTACGTCTTTACCATATAGAAAGATAGATTATATTATAGAAACTTCATATATTATTCATAATAATAATGTTTTACATAAGTATTAACAGAAATAACCGGGAATTGGCGCTCTGAGCACCAACCCCAACAATATTATCATCTATTAGACTGATATGAATTTCTTTATTTAACGGATATTAAAATAAATTCATTTATTTTGGTCCATTCCTATATGATCTCATCATATAAGGTTCCTCAATAGGAGGAAGTGGTTTCCCACTATGCCTATGACATTAGTGACCACTATACTATTGGGCTCGCAATTGTAGAGAGTATGGATAGCCCCACATGGGGGACTAACGGAGAATAAAGGAGCCACCACCTGGTATGAGACATCAGGAATAATTTAAAGCCGCACTACACCCAAAGAAGGTTCGAACTTGAACCCGTTTAGGTTCGGAACAGTCCCTTACTATGCAATATATTATTTACACTTGAAGGAAGTATCACATCGTCTTATAATGCAATATCACACAAAAATATTTTAAAGGAATGCAAATGCACAAACACGATAAATAAAGACAATAAATAAAATAAATGTTCATAAGTTACTACAATCTTGGTAAAACAGTAAAGAAACTGCTCTGGGCATGCATCTCATCAGCCTGGCCTCAGAGAGACTCGGCGGGATATGGCCTAATGTCGGCCGGATGTATAATTTAATCATTATGTCCGACTGGACGTATTAGAAATATGGCCAGATGTATCGTGTAACATTCATAAGCAATAATTGAATCAATAAACATGCATTATAATAATAATAGTGATGAAATGGTCATCTTCAATGGTATGTGGCATTGTATTTTGAGTGCGAATCATATTATTGTTAGTGTCCTAGACATGCCACGGGATCTATAAGCGTGATTAGTGTGTGAATAAATCAAGAAGTTTGCGGAATAAACTTACATTGATCGGCTTTGACTTTCAAACTTTCCATGGATGTTGAAGCTTCCAAGCTCATGGGTGAGTATCCATATCACCTTAAATGACTCTCATATGTGCTAGCAAGAACAATGGAACAAATTTGATCTCCCAAGGAGAAGCAAATTTTCCCTATAGAGAGAGAAGTAATCGCCCATTTTGAAACAAGGCCATTCGGCCAGGCTGAATCAGAGCCAATCGGAAAATTTGTTTTTCATTCTTCAAAGAAATAATAAACCGAGGCCATTTAAAATGCATTCAATGGCCAATTTGGCCAAAACAAAAGTCAGAGGCGCCTTGAAAACTTTAGAAATCAGAGGCCACTTGCTTCTTTTCTTTTCGGCCAAAATCAAAAGGAATTAATGGCCAATTCGGCCAAGAAGGGAGCAGTGGCCATTCGGCCAAGTAGGGAGAGAAATTAATAATTTCTAAAATTAAATGTGTTGAGTGTTTAAAATAAAATCCAAACACTATTGCCAACCACTTCTATCAATTATTGACAATTGATGTAAGTCATGGGTCCCACCCATTTAATTCCAAATCTAGTTGGCTTACACAACACACTTTGGGCTCAGATCCGTTTAATCCGATGAAACGAATTTCCGTCGCGACACAATTAAATCTAATTTAATTAAATAATTATGCCTCGCAAAATATTATTATTAAAGTCGCTTATGAATTAATTCCAAATTAATTCGTTCGCTAGAATTAAAATCCAATTTAATTCCGCATTGAAATCCGATTTCATTTAATATATCTGATATATATTTTAGCCCAATTAAATAAATTAAATAGTAAATCTATTTTAAGTATTAAATTTATTTTACCGATTAATTCCAAATTAATCGCGTTCTCTCATCTCGATGAATTTAATCCCAGATAAATTCTCGATGCAATTAATCCCAGATTAATTCTTTCTCTGATAATTAATCCCAGATTAATTATTGCCGTAATTAATCCCAGATTACTTTTCGCTCTCTAAAATAATCCAAGATTAATATTCTCTCTCTAAATTAATCCCAGATTAATATTGTTCGAGTCAAATATCATCGGTGAATCTTTGAGATGCGACCCAAGAGATCCTTGGATATGTTGGCAGTAAATTCGATCATCGAACTATCCGAATATGTGCGTACCCAGTACCACGTCTTTACCGATTTACAAGACATGGTTGGCTTCTAACAAAGCACTGTGCCTACCCAATACTCCATAAATATTATTCTACAGAATACAAGATCTTTGTCAGGCATAGTATACATAGTATTGCGCATTACGATCCAGTATCGGATGTCACATGCTAGGCCTGGGGCTGGAGTTGTGTCTGCCCCGTACGAAGCATATATCAGATCACTAGCAACTAGTCTATTTATGATCGGAAAGTCATGACCTAGTCATACTTCACCGATGGCTATAGCACTTAGAGTACCAGTTCTGTATCCCTGCGTGATCATCATCTCCATATGACTGAAGTGATACTTCCATCTTGACATCACACCCAATACACTACCATTCTCAGCATACCCAGAAGAGGCGTACCCAGAACCTGTTAAAGCCCCGGTCGACCAAAACCAAAGTATATTGATTGTCGCAAGTATTAGCGATGCAAGTCTCAGGTTAAGACCAAATACACCTACCTTGATTCGGATTCCCATATACACATAGTCATACTACCAATGGGATTCCGAGGGGTATATCTAGAGCGAAGCTGTTTTCGTATCATCGGTAAACATAACCTCCTATGACACTTGCATGAGTATCCAATACCCAAATATATGAGAAATATGTCGTTACGCTTCCATAACACGCACAAGTGTAATACTAGCCTATTCCACATTATCGATGTCCAGTCTCGATAATACTAAGACTATGTATATTTAATGATTAAACTTTTATGGATTAATACTGTCTCATATCTTATTAATCTGGTACTAATCATATGGACTTTTATCATTTATATATCCAGGTAATCCAATTACGAATGATAAAAGAGCAATTTCCTTTGTCACATAGTTAATTTGTACAACAACACCATGTTCTGTACAAATAGTGATGCTATGGGTCATAATTGTCCAACAATCTCCCACTTGGCCTATAGCCAATCACTCAAGTGTCTAACACTTGAACTATGTACGGGTTGCTCAAACTTCTATTGAGAAACAGCTTTCGTCAACGGATTTGCAAGGTTATCATCTGATGAGATTTATTCGATCATCACAACGCCACGATGTATGATCTTACGAATCAGTTGAAATAGTTGAAGTACATACTTATATCGTTGATAAGACCGTGATTCTTTAGCCTGTGATGTAGCCCAGCCCAGCTGCTAACAGAACTACTCCTAATCTAATTAGGAATTTTATAGTTCCAAAAAATGCTTATTTTGCTGCTCAGCTGCAGCGATGTTCTACTTTTGTTGTTTATTCGGCAACAGTATCTTGCTTGGAAGATTTCCAGCTCACTGTTCCGTTGTTCAAACTATATACGTACCCTTATTGCGACTTACAGTCGTTTTCATCGGTTTGGAAACTTGCAGCGGTGAACCCAGTCACCTTAAGTTCTCATTTCCCTATATTCTCAGAAAAGCATCATTGGTTCATCCAATATACATTATAACAATCTCCTAATTTGAGTACATGCCCCAAGGGCAGTTCCAAAGCTTAGGTTTCTACGGCCAAAACAGTGACTCTCGTCCTGTTTCCGACTAGTAGGTCGATCTCATCTGAAGCCAGTCTCCTGCTTATCAGCAGATCCCGCACATCAGTACATATATTCATGTACCATATCTAGTATCAAAAATCCAATTTTAAAACCAGTAGTGAACATGTTTATAACAAACATTCTTGAAGCTGGAACCTTGTCCCGCCTTCACTTCCTTCATGTCTGCCTTGTCCATACGGCAGTCACACTTCTAATGACCTCGTTTGCCACAGTTTAGGCATACAACTTGGGATATGTCCTTTTAGAAGCTCTGGTTGTGCATAACGGATTGAGCACTAAAGTTATCATCACAATGAGTCTTCCTAGGCTCATTCTCTACTATACGCTCAACTCTGGGCTCATGCTCAAGAGGTTTCTCTATCAAATAGAATAGCTTCTCAGCTCCTAGGACTATCGTGAGGTTCTATTCCCAATCTAAAAATTAAAGTCGTTAAAGATATTTTCCCTAGGATTATGTCATTTGACACTAATCTTTCAGTCATCTTGATTGCTATAGTCCAACTATCCAATCAACGATTTCAGGTACAATTAAATGTAACGATTACTATAGTCTAACTATATAATCAACTACAATTGATTGGTTACATTCAAATGTATTGATTACTATAATCCAATTATATAACCAACTACAAATGAAGTAGTTTGAATACAATCCAACTGTTAAATTAAATCAACAATTGTATTTTAGTCCAACTAATATATTTAATAATTAATGACGAAAAATCAAATGAGCACGTATTGGCAAGTATCTAAACGAAATTGCAAATTTAATACTTGCCTCCCACTATTTTTCAACGAGCCTCTAACCCTCTGTTGAGTACTCGGGAAACCTAGTTTCCTAGTGGGCTAGGATCCCATTAAATAACACACAACCTTGACTTTGGCCAACAAGTTGTATGAAACTTAACTAGGTAGATCTCTAAGATCAATTGGATCTCATCCAATTCCTAGATCCAGTATGTTGACCTCCAAGTCTGAAACATATATCAAATATATGCCAATATATCCAATATATTACCTAACATTTCTTCCTCTAAATCAACTAAGCCTTGGCTTTGGCTCAACAAGCTTAATGATTCTAGTTAAGCGCAACCCATTGACAGTGGGAAAGCTTCGTAATCGAGGTCGATGAACAAGAACTGACCTTGACTTTGGCCAACAAATTACCACTTTCCCAAGACATATGATATGGAACAAAGCTTTTGTGATTCAAACACATCCGCGATGGAAAAAGGTCTTGACTTTGGCCAACAAACCAATGCCAATCTTGGATCTTGAGAGAGAATCACTCAATGGAAAGAAAAATGCTTAATATAAAATGAGGGTTTTTATCGCGTGTTGGCAACCAATTTAATATCTTTAATTAGGTCTCATCATGCACCCTTAAGCATGCATTCTAAAAGCATAATAAGGCGCGAATAAAATTAATAATGATATGCGGATGGATATGCAACAAATTGTTCATATAACAAATATCTCTCTTTCCTCTTTCACGCTAGCATTATTCATACTTCTACCCAATTACATAATACTTCTAAAAAAAACCTCAATTACATTGAGGGGAATTGGTGAGAAGAGAAATACAATGAGAAAAAGGGTAATAGGCTGGACACGCAGGTCCAATTTAATAAATTCTAAATTATTACAACAATTTCCAAAATAGGCCCTTACCCTTCTAATATCCATCTGATATACATTATAAAACATACATCCAAGTATTCACACAAAGCATGTTATTTAATCAATCTAATCCAATTAATTAATCTTTGATTAATGACCATCCAATGTTCAAACAACGATTTGATTTGCGCGAGTCCAACTCGTTTAAGAATAAATATTCAAAGTAAGTATTCTTGAATTATATCAAACTATAATTTTAAATCCATTTAAATTGTATCCAATACTAATTCATATTTAATTTCAAATTAAATAATTACACTTATTTATGTGCCTTAAAGACTTGGATTCCAAATCCAATCTTAATGGGTCTCAAAGGCCCAATTAGTATCCAATACTATTCAATTAAAGTCTAATGGGCTTTTAATTAATTCTTTAGACGTGGGCTTTGGCCAAAATGGATCTAACCATAATGCCTAGGCCCAATAGGAATCACCATATGCCATAAAATCAATTTTGGCCCATTAGGCCCAATTAAATTATTAAAGGCCTAATAGTTATATTTTGGACTTTATGGAAATGGTTTAGGCCCAAATATAATCCAAAACTAAAATTTGGCTCCAACCAAACCCATTAGCCCAAATACAACAAATTAAATTAATACATTATTCTAAATTACATATTAATTCAATTCAAGTGTAATTAGTACAATTAATCTAATATTTCCAAAATACCAATTAATTTAATTAATTATACTTAACATTTTAATTTATGTCCAACATAAATTAAAGCACAATCAATCCATTCCAACATGCTTCATACTCACGGCAATACATGAAATTAACATCCAATTTTGATTTCAATCTAATTAAATCAACAATTAACATTCAATTTCATGTGAATCAACATATCCAATTATCTAATTCAAAAATTTACCATGAGCTTCCTAGGGTAATTTTCGGCAAGCGGTAGGAATTAGGGAAAATTAATCTAATCAATTTTACACAAATCCAACAATGCACAAATCCAATTGAACATCATATAAACAATTCCCAACAATCAATTTAGGCAAAATCAAGCTCCAAGCCTAAATCCCAAATTAAAGTCCATAAACCCTAGAAATTAAATCAAGCTTAGATCTCTCTCTAATACCATTGTTAGTGTCCTAGACATGCCACGAGATCTCTAAGCGTGATTAGTATGTGAATAAATCAAGAAGTTTGCGGAATAAACTTACATTAATCGGCTTTGACTTTCAAAATTTCATGGATGTTGAAGCTTCCAAGCTCATGGGTGAGGATCTCTATCACCTTCAAATGACTCCCCATATGTACTAGTAAGAACAAATGGAACAAATTTGATTTCCCAAGGAGAAGAAAATTTGCCCTATGAAGAGAGAAGTAATCGCCCATTTTGAAACAAGGCCATTCGGCCAGCTGAATCAGAGGCAATCGGCCAATTTTTTTTTCATTCTTCAAAAGAAATAATAAACAGAGGCCATTAATAATGAGGCCATTTAAAATGAATTCAATGGCCAATTTGGCCAAAACATAAGTCAGAGGCGCCTTGAAAACTTTAGAAATCAGAGGACACTTGCTTCTTTTCTTTTCGGCCAAAATCAAAAGGAATTAATGGCCAATTCGGCCAAGAAGGGAGCAGTGGCCATTCGGCCAAGCAGGGAGAGAAATTAATAATTTCTAAAATTAAATGTGTTGAGTGTTTAAAATAAAATCCAAACACTATTGCCAACCACTTCTATCAATTGTTGACAATTGATGTATGTCATGGGTCCCACCCATTTAATTCCAAATCTAGTTAGCTTACACAACACACTTTGGGCTCAGATCCATTTAATCCGATTAAACGAATTTTCCGTCATGACACAATTAAATCTAATTTAATTAAATAATTATGTCTCGTAAAATTATTATTAAAGTCGCTTACGAATTAATTCCAAATTAATTCGTTCGCTAGAATTAAAATCCAATTTAATTCCGCGTTGAAATCTGATTTCATTTAATATATCTAATATATTATTTTAACCTAATTAAATAAATAAAATAGTAAATCTAATTTTACTATTAAATTTATTTTACCGATTAATTCCAAATTAATCGCGTTCTCTCATCTCGATGAATTTAATCCCAGATAAATTCTCGACGCAATTAATCCAAGATTAACTCTTGCCGTAATTAATCCCAAATTAATTTTCTCTCTCTAAATTAATCCCAGATTAATATTCTCTCTCTAAATTAATCCCAGATTAATATTGTTCGAGTCAAATATCATCGGTGAATCTTTGGGATGCGACCCAAAAGATCCTTGGATATGTTGCCAGTAAATTCGGTCATCGGACTATCCAAATACGTGCGTACCCGGTACCACGTCTTTACCGATTTACAAGACATGGTTGGCTTCTAGCAAAGCACCGTGCCTACCCAATTCTCCAGAAATATTCTTCTACGGAATACAAGATCTTTGTCAAGCGTAGTATACATAGTATTGTGCATTATGATCCAGTATCGGATGTCACATGCTAGGCCTGGGGCTGGAGTTGTGTCTGCCTCGTACGAAGCATATATCGGATCACTAGCAACTAGTCTCTTTATGATCGGAAAGTCATGACCTTGTCATACTTCGCCGATGGCTATAGCACTTAGAGTACCAGTTTTCTATCCCTACGTGATCATCATCTCCATATGACTGAAGTGATACTTCCATCTTGAAATCACACCCAATACACTACGATTCTCAGCTTACCCAGAAGAGGCATACACAGAACCTGTTAAAGGCTCGGACGACCAAAACCAAAGTATATTGATTGTCGCAAGTATTTACGATGCAAGTCTTAGGTTAAGACCAAATACACCTACCCTGATTCAGATTCCCATAGACACATAGTCATACTACCAATGGGATTCCGAGGGGTCTATCCAGAGCGAAGCTGTTTTCGTACCATCGGTAAACAGAACCTCCTATTACACTTGCATGAGTATCCAATACCCAAATATATGAGAACTATATCGTTACGCTTCGATAACACGCACAAGTGTAATACTAGCCTATTCCACATTATCGATGTCCAGTCTCGATAATACTACGACTAGG
>SKCR01012818.1:0-11841 GCA_019454045.1 Zanthoxylum bungeanum
ATCTAGAAAGCTGCTTGGACTTTCCCAGAGCACGTACATTGACAAAGTGTTGAAGAGATTCAACATGGATCAGTCTAAGAGAGGACTGTTGCCAATGTCACATGACGTCTATCTATCTAAGGACATGTGTCCTAAAACTCAAGATGAGAGAGACAACATGAGTCAGATACCGTTCGCCTCGGCAGTCGGATCGATCATGTATGCCATGATATGTACTCGACCTGATGTCTCCTATGCTTTGAGCATATGTAGTCGCTATCAGGCCGATCCAGGTGAAGGTCACTGGATGGCGGTTAAGAGTATCCTTAAGTATCTTAGACGAACTAATGATGCCTTCTTAATCTATGGAGATGGAAAACTTGAGGTATCTGGATATACCGATACAAGTTTCCAAACCGACCAAGACGACTTTAAGTCGCAATCAGGGTACATTATTTGTTTGAATAACAGAGCAGTGAACTGGAAATCTTCCAAGCAAGATACTGTTGCCGATTCAACAACAGAAGCGGAGTACATTGCTTGGCAGAAGCAGCAAAGGAGGCAGTTTGGATCCGAAAATTCCTAATTGGATTAGGAGTAGTTCCTTAGCAGCTGAGCCCGTTTCATTGTATTGTGACAATAACGGGGCTATAGCGCAGGCTAAGGAACCGCGGTCTCATCAGGATCAAACACGTTCTTCGACGTTTTCATCTGATTCGTGAGATTATACATCGTGGCGATGTGAAGGTCGAGAAGGTCGCATCAGATGACAACATGGCAGATCCGCTGACGAAAGCTATTTCACGGAAAAGTTTGAGCGACATGTACATAGTTCAGGTATTAGATGCTTGAGTGACTGGCTATAGGCCAAGTGGGAGATTGTTGGACATTTATGACCCATAGCGTCACTGTTTGTAAAAGACATTGTGTTTTTTGTACAAAATAACTATGTATTAATGAAATTGCCTTTTACCGTTTTGTAAATTATTTACTTTAATATAAATGGTAGAAGTCCATATGATTAGTATCAGATTGAGATGATATGAGACAGTATCAATCCATAAAGATTTAATCATTAAATATCCCTAGTCATAGTATTATCGAGATTGGACATCGATAATGCGGTATAGCTAGTATTGCACTTGTGCGCGTTGTGAGGGCATAACGGCATAGTTTCATATATTTAAGTATAGGATACTTATGCAAGTGCGGTAGGAGGTTGTGTTTTACCAATGGTACGGAAAACAGCTTCGCTCTGGATAGACCCTTGGAATCCCATTGGTAGTATGTATATGTGTCTATGGGAGTCCACGTCAGGGTAGATGTATTTGGTCTTAACCTGAGACTTGCATCGCTAATGCTCGACAATCGGTAAACTTTGGTTTTGGTCGTCCAGGGCTTTAACAGGTTCTGTGTACGCCTCTTCTGGGTTTATTGAGAATCGTAGTCATTGGATGTGATGTCAAGATGGAAGTATCACTTCAGACATATGGAGATGATGATCACACAGGATTCAGAACTGGTTCTCTATAGTGTTGCAACCATCGGGATAATATGACAAGGTCATGATTATCCGATTCAAAGAGACTAGTTGCTTGATATCCGATATTTGCTTCGTACGGGGCAAACAATATTCCTGCCCCAGGCCTTGCACGTGACATCTGATACTGGATCGCTATACACTATACTACGGTATACTACGCCTGACAAAGATCTTATATTCCAGTAATTATATTTCTAGAGAATTGGGTAGGCATGGCGCTTTGCTAGAAGCCAACCTTGTCTCGTAAATCGGTAAAAATGTAGTACTTGGTACGTACGTGTTCGGATATACGGCGACCGGATTTATTGCCAACATATCTAGAGATCTCTTGGGTCGCTTCCCAAAGATTCACCGATGACGTATGATTCGAACTCAATTAATCTTGGATTAATTACGAAGAGACTTTTTCTTGGATAAAGTACTATTTGAAGAGAGAAAAAGATTAATTTGGAATTAATCGTTAAAATAATATATTCGATATATTAATCGAAATTCGATTTCGACGCGGAATTAAAATTAGATTTTAATTCGGGCAAACGAATTAATTTGGAGTTAATTCGTTAGCGACGTGAATAGTAATTTTGCAAGGCATAATTATTTAATTAAATTTGATTTAATTAACATCCGACGGAAGTTCACTAATTCGGAATTATCGAACCCGAGCCCGGGAGTGTTTGCGGGCCCACTCGCATTCGGAATCAAGTGGGGCCCATGTCACATCAACCATCACATCACTTGTCATTGTTTCACTTTATGGTGATGGGTTTTGGTGGAAGAGTGAATTACACTCCAAGTCAAAGTGATAGACCTTTGACCTTGCCATTTACCAACTTTGGTATTTGATTTTTTATATTTATTTTTGAAATAAATATAAAAGGTTTTTGGTAAATCATTTTTCATAACTTCATCTTCTCTCCTCAAAGTGGCGTGAAAAACACTATTCACAGCACTCTCATTTTTCAGTTTTTATTGCAAAAGCTTGGAAATTTTGTGTATGTTTGGAACATTAAATCACATACAAGGCTAGCACCATCAAGGGATCATACAAAGGTGTTATGGGAAACTAATTCTTGAGCTTGGAAGGATCAAACAAAGCTTGGAGCTTCCCCACTCACCTTGGCCGAAACCCTCACTGCACAAAGGGAGATTTTTGTTGCTCAACGGATCCACAAACCGATCGATGTAAGTGTGTTTCCACCACTCTTCATCCTTATTCATTCTTGTTTACATGCTTATATGATCTTGGGACTTGTTTTAGAAACTCCAACAGATAGTGTCATGAATCGTGCTAACTTAAGAATCTCATATGATTCTTCCGCTATGGCCACAGTCTCAAGCACTGATCACACATATCAACTCGCGAACTGGAATAATACTCTTATAAGAAAATATTATCCGAGAGAGTGGCGATTCTCTGTTGTATCTTTACAAACTTCATCTGTTTCAACGAATGACACAATCATACCCTTATTTCCGGATTTTTTGAACCAGGGAAGGAGAATATCAAAGTTATTTGATCCATACATAATATTATAAAGACCTCAAGTAGGACTAGTCATATAATCGATACATGAAAGTTCTCACAGACACATGGGATAAACACTCCATATGAAAACTTTCGGTGGTTAGTTCGATGGACACGAGCAGCTCATGCATCCATGTGATACACCAAGGGGACGGATCTCCGCTAGTAGCCTATGTGATCAGCTACCCCACTTAAGTGCAGATCATATCATCATGCTAGTCTCTCCGCTTTGTGAACGCCCAGATTATTCACACAACTATGACTAGAATATTTAAGAGTAATGATTCTCATAAGGTGTGGAAGCCATTGTCTTATTACTCCAAGGGCTTTATTACAGTGTTGATGATTCATATAAGTTATGTAAGACACGTATAATAAAGATAGTCATTTTATTAATTAATGAAAATATTACAAATACATGTACATATAGCCCATCAAAGTTGGGTATAGGGCATATCCCTAACAATCTCCCCTTGTACTATAGCCAACTAGTATGATTCTGGACACCATACTCTGGGTGTGCCTATCATGCTTTTGTTGAGGCAGCCCTTTAGTTAGAGAATCAGCAAGATTATCTTCTGTGGGTATTTTCTCTATATTAACTTCTTTTCTCTCAGCAATCTCTCTGATGAGATGAAATCGCCTGAGTACATGCTTGGATTTCTGGTAGTACCTTGGTTCCTTTGATTGAGTAATGGCGCCCGTGTTGTCACAAAACATCGTGATGCCATTCTTTATCGCATGAAGCACTTCCAGTTCCGTGATGAACTTCTTTATCCAGACTGCTTCTTTAGCTGCCTCAGATGCTGCAATATACTCGACTTCAGTGGTGGAGTCCGTTGTAGTTGACTACTTTGAGCTTTTCCAACTGATAGCACCGTCATTCAAAGTAACAGATATCCTGTTTGCGATCTACATCATCCCTATCGGTCTGAAAGCTCGCATCACAGTAACTAAAGACTTTCATCTCGGAACAATCTCCGTATATCAAAAACACATCCTTAGTTCTTCTCAGATACTTGAGGATTGTTTTGATAGCTGCCTAGTGTTGCTCACCAGGATTTGTCTGATACCTGCTCGTTATGGTAAGAGCATAAGAGACATCAGGTCTAGTACATAGCATGGCATATATGATCGATCATATTGCTGAAGCATAATGGATCCTACTCATACGCTCTCTATCTAAAGGAGTATGTAGACATTGCTCCTTAGATAATTTGATTCCATGACAAGTAGGTAAATTACCTCTTTTGGAATCTTTTCAAAACTTTATCTATGTACGTAGATTGAGAAAGTCCTAACGACCTCTTAGATCTATCACGGTAGATCTTAATACCGAGGATATAGGCTACTTCTCCCAAATCTTTCATGGGGAAATTCTGAGATAACCATTGCTTGGTGGCTTGCATAATGGGAATATCATCCCGATGATTAATATGTCATCGACATATAATACAAGAAATACAACAGCACTCCCATTACTTTTCTTGTAAACACAAGGCTCGTCTATATTTTTGATGAAGTCAAATTCTTTGATTGTCTCATCAAATCATATATTCCAACTTCTGGAGGCTTGCTTGAGTCCATAAATGGATCGTTTAAGCTTGCATACTTTATTATGATCATCCTTAGATGCAAACCCCTCAGGTTGTGTCATATAGACTTCCTCTACGAGGTTCCTATTAAGGAAAGCTGTTTTGACATCCATCTGCCAAATCTCATAATCAAAGTGTGCAGCTAGTGCCAGTAAAATTTGAATAGACTTTATCATTACAATAGGCGAGAAGGTTTCCTCATAGTCAATTCCTTGGATTTGTCTATAACCTTTCGCCACCAACCTAGCCTTATAGGTTTGGATGTTACCTTCTGCATAAGTTTTACGCTTGTAAATCCATTTGCAGCCTATGGGTTTTATCCCTTCAGGTGCATCTACCAAGTCTCAGACTTGATTCTGATACATAGAGTCTATTTCAGATTTCATGGCCTCAAGCCACTTGACTGAATCAATGTCGCGCATTGCTTCATCATAACTGGTGGGATCGTCATTGTCAATGACCTGATCATGTTCCTAATTAATATGGAAACCATATCTTTTAGGCTCATGTCTTTCCCTACCAGACCTTCTGAGTTCATAACCTTGTGGTTGTTCCGTCGCTGCCCTTTTGAGGGGCCTGGGGTTTAGTTCTATGTTAGTTTGTTCTTCTCCTACCTCATCGAGGTCAAGTCTACTCCCACTATATTTCTTGAGAAGGAATTCATTCTCTATAAATTTAGCATTTCGTGAGACAAATGTTCTTTGTTCATTTGGGACGTAGAACACGTATGCTATTGAGTTCAAGGTATATCCTACAAACTTACATTTAACTGCCATATCATCCAATTTATTAATTTGTGTGAGCTTGACATATGCGTCACATCCCCAAACTCTTAGATAACTAAGACTAGGACCTTTCCCAGACCATAACTCATATAGTGTTTGACTAACAGTCTTAGAAGAAACTTGGTTTAATAGTAGTGTTGCAGTTTCTAAAGCAAGACCCCAAAAAGAAAGAGGTAGATCCGTGCCTGGCATCATTGATCGCACCATATCTAATAATATTCGATTTCTCCTTTCGGAGACCCCATTATGCTGTGGGGTTCCCGGAGGAGTCCATTGGGAAACAATGCCATTTTCTCTCAAGTAATCTTGAAATTCGTTGCTTAAGTATTCACCACCTTGGTCAGACCTTAGTGACTTAATACTTTTATTAAGTTGGTTTTCTACTTCAGCTTTGAAGTCTTTGAATTTCTCAAAGGCTTCAGATTTATACCGCATAAGGTACACATACCCATATCACGAGTGATCATCGATTAAGGTAATAAAGTAGGAGAATCCACCTCTAGCGGTGACTGACATTGGTCTGCATACTTCAGAGTGTATGAGTTCTAATGTCTCCGCTGCATGCTGTCCTTTACTTTTGAAGGGTAATTTGGTTATTTTACCAAGTAAACAAGATTCACAGGTTCCATAAGGTTCATATTTGAAGGGTTTGAAATACCCATCCTTATGTAGCTTAGTTAATCTTGTTTCATTGATATGACCTAAGGGACTGTGCCATAGAAGTGATTCATTAAGATTATTCGAGTTAACGTTGTATATATTCGAGGTTGAACATTCTTTGTTAGTTTTTAAGACATAGATACCATTATTCAAAATACCATCTCCATATTTTATTTCATTGAAATAAATAGAACATTCATTACAACTTATTAGGCATGAAAAGCCTTTATTACATAATGAAGAAATTAAAATGATGTTCTTTACTAGAGAATGTACATAACACAATCTTCTAATTCTAAAACTAAACCATTCGGCAAAACTAATGAATAAGTCCCCACACATAATGCAGCCAGTTTTGCTCCATTACCCATGCGTAAGTCAACCTCCCCATGATGGAGTCTCCTACTGTTTCTCAGGCTCTGTACATTGTTACATAAGTGAGTCCCACAACCGGTGTCAGCACCCAAGTAGAAGGTTCAGAGTTTTGAGAATATAGTTCAATCATATACAACATACCTGAAACATTGGGCTTCTTGGCCTCTTGGGCTTCCCTAGCTTCCTTGGCTTTCAAGGATCTGCAGTCTTTCTTACAATGACTCTTCTTTCCACAAAAGAATATTTCCCCTTTCCATTTTCTTCTCCACCTTACCATTGGGCTTTAGGTGATCTGGAGCCTTGGCCTTGCCCTTATTTTTCTTTGGGACTCGTGGCTTCAGGTCCGTACCCATAAGCATAACAGAGGTTTTAAACTCCGGTTTCAAGTCATTCTCTGCTTGCTTTATCAGATTGTGCAATTCTGCTAAAGTAGCTTCTTTATTAGACAGATGAAACTGCATAATAAAGTTAGAGAATTCTTTTGGTAATGACTGAAGAATTAGATCCTGACATATCTCATGATCCATGATAAACCCAAGGTTGGCCAATTTTTCAATGTGGCCAATCATCTTAAGCACATGTCCACTAACAGATCCTTCCTTATACCTTGTTTGGAATAAGACACATGACACTTGGAATCTAACAGTATGAACGAAAGTTGCATACAACTCCTTCAAATGAAAGATGATGGTTTGAGCATCCAAATCTTCGTGAGCTTTCTGAAGTTTGTCCGACATAGAGCCAAGCATTATACAAACTGCTTGCTCATCATCATCGATATGTTTCTTCCAAGCATCGAATGTATTTTGGTCATCATCTTCTGCGGGTTCAGGGGGAAATGGTCTTTCAAGGATATAGAAAATCTTTTCTTGTCATAAGACAATTTTAAGGTTTTTAAACCAGTCATTGTAGTTATCCTCTTTGAGCTTATGCTCATCAAGGATGGAACGAAGTGATACTCTGTTTGCCATTTGAATGTTTGTGAAATATTTTAACCCACATATTAAGAGAGAATGTTAAAATTAGGAATATGTTTTCATTAATGTTTCATAATAACATGGGCTTTTAATATTATGAAGTTGCACCCACTCAATTATTTTAAAATTTTAAGCAAATCGCATCAACCCCAATATGATGGATTTCTTATGGGCAAGGATCCTATTATCATATTTGATAACTCTGACTAGGGCCGGTCTATATAAAATATGATAATTAGGTAGGTTCCCAACCAATTTATGATATAAATCACAATTCCTTAATCATTGGTTGGGCAATCAAACATGCCATAGCTTATGTTAGTCCTTGTGGACACCCAATCTTTGCCACTAAGTTATAAGACTACGCCTAAGGGTCGCTGCGTCTTATGACTCAGAAAAGTCAAACCATTATCAATAGTATAATTTAGGGACAAATTGGTATTGGTCAGTCTGGTAAAGTCTAGTCCTGCCAATAAGGTTTAAGCCCTTTGGGTCTATACTTTACAATGGGAGGCAAATTTTAGACTTAATTATATTGAGGATTTTAGCAAGTTTAAGTGAATAACTGTCAAATGGATTCCTTATTGAAAATTCCCTAGGAATAGCGAACTCTCTTAAATACCCTTACCTCTTAGGCTCTTATCGCCTTGGTGAAGGAATTTCCCCAGAGAGAAGGTCGAGCGAACTCTCTTAAATACCCTTACCTCTTAGGCTATTATTGCCTTGGTGACAGGAATAAACAATAGATCCTCCAAATTAGTCCAACACTTTAAATATGCTTTAAGGTAAGCCATTAGTAAATAATTATCTAGATGCCTTCACAGCTTTTCCTTTTGGCTATAAAAAGGTAGTGAGTGTGAAGACATCAAATCATTATCTAACTCTAGTAATACCTTTGTTAAATTAACTGTAGTTAAATTTTAAACTCTTGGTACTAGTAATACCTTTGGTTAAATTAACTTTAGTTTGGAAAGTGTTATTACTCCTTGGTCCCACCCCACTTGTATCTTTTATAATGTCTTTTATTAAAAACAAGTGATTTTATATTTATTAGCCTTAATGATAATAAATCTCTAAGTTCATCACGGAATAATTACTTAGCTAAGGGATAAGCAATACACTCTCTATTTCTTAGAAAGTCTCTAGATGCTTGCACCCTAAAATAATCATGCTAATTCTAATCAAACATAGAATCACCAAGCATATGAGTTTTAATATGTTGGAATTATTTTAGGCATTAAATAACATTGATTAATATTTAATTATTATATTGCATTTTATTTTATTCAAATAAATTTACTATTCATATTTTTTTGCAGATGCGTGAACTTTAAATGCATTTTCACAATTCAAATCTTAACCAAATCATGCAAAACTTGTACCTAAAATTAATTTCAGGGTGTTATCTTTCCAACGAGCTTTTACACACCCAATTTCGAGTTCACATGAGTGAGAACTAATCAAAACAAAAACGGCGCGCTGATACCACTGTAGGGAAGAGGCCACGAGTGCGCAGCGGAAAATAAAAATAAAAATTATGATGCCGCTTTCCCTTTGCCCAAGACCCATTTGTTTTGATTATTCTACAAGCCTAGGCATGTTCCTATATATTCTAAGCATAAAACTCATAAAACATGCAAAGAATATAAACTAAATGTCTAACTAACTATCATAAGAACTCTAATAAAATAAAGAAAGAAAAAGGACTTACTTGAACCGTAGACTCCTGAAGTCCTCCCACCAATCTACAAGATTTTCTCGAACTCAGCAAGCTCTTCTACGTTCCTAAGAGCCACCCAAGTGTGTGGCATCCAAAGATGCACACACCAAAGCCAAAACTCAACGGCAAGACTACGCCTTGAGTGCACTGGTATTTTGCCTTTGGTGCTAGCCTAGGCAAATACCTCAAAACTTTTAACTCGAGGTTCCTCTAGTCAATTAGACTTAAGGATCCTCAAAATCAGTGGCTTATTCTTAAACTTTAGAGTTGCTCACTTATATAAACCCATATATGAAAGGTTTGGTGCAAAGATTTGTGAAGAATTCTTTGGGTTTATATAGTGCTCCAAAGACAAACAAATTAATTAAGAATCCGATGTGGGATAAAAGCCAATTTAATCTTAGCCATTGGATCTTAATTAAGTGGTGTAATGAGATTATAAAACTCTAATAAGAGTTCGGGCCGAATTGGAATTCAAAATAAATAACAATAAAAAATAATAAAATTAAAATTTTTTACTATTCACGCGATACTATTCAAGTGAATAATAAATTTTTTTTTATTAAAAAACTATTTATTCCAATTCCCAAAGTGCCCCTATCAACATTCACCAATCCCTAAGCCATTATGGAACCTCATAAATGATCTGTTCCGTAATTAAACACATTGAACCATTTATGAACAATTCCTACATCATCATATATGCTGTAAAATATGTATGTGTATTGCACTGTAACCATTGATTTCGACTTTGTTGTGTGTGACCTTTTGGGTTCCCCTCAAGTTGGACATGAAAATGAATTTTGATAATTTAATCGAACATAAATTATCCTACAATCAGATAGTCGTTCGATTTCAATGACCAAGGTTGACATCTAGCAATATGCCAAGGCCCCCAAATGAGAAGGAAAGATATATATACCCATTCTATATGCGATTTACATATGATACGGTCCTTCACCTCACCGTATTCCCACCTATTGATCTATGGTACGGAAAGTGTCTACCCATATGGTCAAATGTATGATGTTGATAGTGTCATGAATCATGCTAAACTAAGAATCATATGATTCTTCCGCTACGGCCACAGTCTCAAGCACTGATCACACATATCAACCCACAAACTGGAATACTACTCTTATAAGAAAATATTATCTGAAAGAGTGGCGATTCTCTACTATATCTTTACAAACTTCAT
Organism: Zanthoxylum bungeanum; assembly: GCA_019454045.1. Taxonomy (NCBI): domain Eukaryota; kingdom Viridiplantae; phylum Streptophyta; class Magnoliopsida; order Sapindales; family Rutaceae; genus Zanthoxylum; species Zanthoxylum bungeanum. Next base: position 10,358 of record SKCR01012818.1, read on the forward strand.
GTGTTTCTACCCTTATGTCCGGATCTTTTGAACCAGTGAATGAGAATGTCAAAGTTATTTGATCCATACATAAGATTATAAAGACCTTAAGTCTAAGGACTAGTCATATAATCGATACATGAAAGTTCTCACAGACACATAGGATAAACACTCCATATGAAAACTTTCGGTGGTCAGTTCGATGGACACGAGAAGCTCATGCATCCATGTGATACACCAAGCGGACGAATCTCCGCTAGTAGCCTATGAGATCAGCTACCCCACTTAAGGGCGGATCATATCATCATGCTAGTCTCTCCGCTTTGTGAACGCCCAAATTATTCACAAAACTATGACTAGGAACATTTAAGAGTAATGTTTCTCATAAGGCGTGGAAGCCATCGTCTTATTACTCCAAGGGCTTTATTACAGTGTTGATGATTCATATAAGTTATGTAAAACACGTATAATAAAGATAACCATTTTAATAATTAATGAAAATATTACAAATACATGTACATATAGCCCATCCATAAGTTGGGTACAGGGCATATCCCTAACAAAATGGGGCATCAAACGCCACGATTGCCCTCCAGTCTTAGGTGCTATGATCATCCCAGGTATACAATTATCACGGAGGCCCTCTAACGTGCCACATTATATACCTCAAAGGGTGGCATCAAACGCCACAATGGAATTTTTCCTCACCATGCTATAATCCTCGCGCGAGCATATAATCTCCATGAATGCCCTACAGCCATGTGTGCTGTGTACCTCTTTTTTTAAAGGTCACAGTGACCCCTAAAGCATAAAAACACTCTATGTATCATCTCTCATCTTCAAAGGTTGAAAAAAGTCACAGGATACTTGTGTTTCAGATAGTGCATTTTGTTGATTATGAATGCCACAAAGGTTCATTTTCGCGTTATGCATTTCACCTTTTACTGGTGCTGATGATGCAAATCTATGGGGTTCCTAATTCCAATGTTGCGAAATTTATTGATTGTGAAGAAGGTGTTTGTTGCGGAGTTTCCATAAAAGTTCACCATGCCACACGCTGGAACGTCTATAAGAGCAATACAGACCCAAAATCCCATTCTAAAAAGTTTTATTTTGATGATGGAAGATTCATGAAATGGTAGTAGATGCAATCTACAAGGGGTTACCACTAACTTTGGGGGGTCATCAAGCTGCTGGTTTAGGAACCTGACTCCGGGAAGTATCAGCAGTTTCTTGCATAGCTGATGAAGTACTTTGTGCACCATTTTAAGGGAGCACACACCCAAGGAAAAAGATTTGGGTCATTGAGAACAGTAAAGTAACGAGAAGACGAGCCACTGAAAATCTTCATCAACCAGTACTATACCTGGTGCTGGAGGTTGGGCTTATGAGTCCAGGAGGCATATGAGAGTTTAATTGAGCCCTAAAATAGGAAAGTGATGGTCCCACCTCAAATCCGGGAGGGTGGCCGGATTATATGGCGGCTATGGAACAAATAAGGAGGT
>SKCR01012819.1:0-11920 GCA_019454045.1 Zanthoxylum bungeanum
TACACAAAAGTGATAATTCACATACCAGACTACGATTGAAGACGGTTTGTTGGCCATACTGGTGCCAAATAATCCTTGCTTATTTAGAAAGGCATCTGATTGTATATCTGCCGCACATTGATCATCGGGATTGGGCAACAGTTTCTCCAAGCATATAAGATACCCACGCCTAATCTCCGGATGCTGGGAAGGAGGAGTGCTTGCATACTGGATATGAGGATTCAAAAAATAAGCAGCTCCATGCAATTGACGGTGCAACTGAGACTCCCACCTATCATCAATTATTTTCCATATCTCCTTGTATGCAGCAGCCTCATTTCCCAAATTTTTTGCTATCTCCTCTTTTGCCCTATCCATGGCACCATATATAAATCCCATACAAGGATATTTTTCGCCATCTGTCATCCGCAACACATGAACTAAAGGTTTGGTTGTTTTCCATGCATAAGCAACACAAGTCCAAAACCTATCATTAAAAATTACTTTTTTTGCATCTTTCCCTTCAGACTTCTTGGAGAAAGTAAGTTCATTCCACTCTTGTGCAACCTTTTTTGTATCTTGTTTTTTCTTCATATATTCTTTCATCTCAGATTGCACTTCTGGAGGAACCATTGAACATGACGCAACATTACCCCTTATACCCGCAAGATGTTCTTTCATTCTGTATACACCCCCTTTGATTGTCCTTGTGCAAAAATGACATTCAATATACTTATATGAACCTTTTTCCATCGTCCACAGTAACTTCATGCCTGTACTTCCAGGCCGGATCTGTTTGATTCGACATTTTACTGAAAAACAACACAATATGGTAAGTAACTTTTACATCCAATTCAATTCAAACCATACACAGAGACAGAAACAAATAAAACTTCAATGGACAATTGCAAAGAGCAATAATAAGTTACTAGACAGAAAGAATGGAAAACATAGGATTGAACAGAGATTGAACAGAGATGAACTAACTAGCTAACACTGCCAAGTATCAATACTGGACAACAGCTAATATCAAATCATGCCATATTGATGTTGTTAGGAAGTCCTGCCATCTCGAAAAGCTTGAGAAATTCCATATTAACACCTCCACTGATCTCTAGATATTGATTAGGTACTAATGTCTTTAGCAATGTTTTGTCAGGCAAAGAAGCAAATATTGTGGTTGAGTTCAGGTTGATGTCATCTTCAAGAATCCCATCAATAACAGAATGCAAGCCAATTGCAAATGAAACGAAACCATTTGAGCTCAGCCATCGGATAATCTTGGTCCACTCAATGAGCATGTTCTTGTTCTTTGCCGAAATCAGAAGCAAGAATAAACTAACAAGTTGTGTTATGCTATCTAATCCAATCTACTGTAATCCAATCTTGAAACCATGAAAACTAAATCCCAACGCAGGATTCAATTCAAACAATTAGAGCAATTAAACAAGGATGGATATCATAAAATTCTTGGACAGAAGTCACAGAACAAATAAATAACAAAAAAAAAAACGAAGAAAGCTTACGAGAACAGAGAGAAGTGCGACGAGGGAGAAGTAACGAGAAGAGAGCAGCAGGAGAGGCGAATTGAAGCAGGCGACGAGGGAGAAGTGAATCGAAGCAGTGTGACGAGGAGAGTGACGAGGGAGAAGTGAATCGAAGCCAGTGTGACGAGGGAGAGTGACGAGGAGGAAGGATGAAACCCTAACGCGATTTGGGATTTAATTTTTTTTTTTCGTTTTATCGACTGAAACGACGACGTTTTGGAAGCCCAAAACGTCGTCGTTTCACTGTTGGAATAAAAAAAATAAAAAAAGCCTTCTTCTGGTGAGGCGGCCGCCTCACCAGAAGAAGGCGGCCGTTTCGAAGAAACCGCATAAAGCGGCCGCCTCGGCGCGCCATCGCCGCGAGGCGGCGAGGCGGCGCCTCGAGGCGGCCGCTTTATGCGGTTTTTTAAACACTGGTAGCAACAGTGCAACACTCTATTCACTTTCATGGTTAGGGTAGCTACTACTATATTTAAGTGAAAAAGCAAATGGCAAGCAATGTTGCTGTATAACTTTTCCAACAATGGTGGGAATGGGGACTAGCAACATAGTTGAAGAAAATGGCCCGTGCTTTAACCATAAGAAAATGAATCCAATATGTTGATGTGAGTACATACAGAATGGAAGTGCTTAACATCCTCCTCAAATATATATGCAGGAGTCAAATCCGTTCCACCGCCAAACCACCATTGGTGAGGTGCTCCAGGAGAATCTTCACAGTTTAGCAATGAAAAGTTAATCAAAAGTAATGTCCCTCCCACCCCCCACCCTCCCAAAAAAAAAAAGAATAAATAAATAAATAAATAATAAAAAAAAAATTATCATGCACATAAATGACAAACGGATAACTGAATGCATGCCTATAAACTTGTGAAGTATGCTTTTACATGGGAAGGATTCTTTCATTCACAAGTAAATTTAGAAGTACAAAGTACTTGAGCTACTAAAATATAGATTCTCAAAGCTGATGGGAAGATGAATACTTACGATCATTCGAATACTGCAACAGGAAAATACAAAACATTTCAAGCCTCTTTCATGAGTAAAATCATTAGATAAATTTCAAAAGGCATCCGCCATTAATGGAACTAGCTTTAACAAGACAAATCCATCCAAGGGGTGTGGCTTAGTGACATAAGATTTAGGATTTGCTTCCTCAAGTCCTAGGTTCGAATCCAGGGGGTACACTTCTTGTAAGAGCCAAGGGCAGCCAGGGGTTTTACCTGCTCCGCTTAAGCCCGGGTCGGCTAGTTTGGCATCGGGATTTCCAACGTTTCCAAAAAAAAATACACAAATGGCCAGGTAAGAGGAACATTTAAAAGAATGATGCATTGTGCACACTAGACAATAGTGAATAGCAAATGGACCCGATTAATGGTTCAATCATCAAAGTTTCTAACTTTTACATTGGTACTTTCACTCAATTTTGTTTATCAGAAAGAAAAATCGAGGAATATAATGTACATGCATCTGTTAATCTATGCTATGTAGTGAACAAGGGAAAAACATGTGTAGAAACATAAACTTTGAAGACAAGGAACATTTCAAAGAGAGTTCAATTGTACCTTTTGGTGCGTCAGTCTCAAAATAGCGATAATTAAAGTGCAAAGTTGGTGCAAAAGGGTTCTTCGGATGCAAAACCTGGAAAACAAGAGAGAAAGATAGTTACCTGAGAGCTCTCCACCAAAAGCTTAAACCAGTAAGCAAGCACCCAACAACAGCTGATAATCAGGGGCGACCTTGAGTTGTCGTAAATTTTGAGGAGCCGTAGACAAGTTCCTAAAATGGGATTATCAATGAATGATAAAAACTATAAAATTCACACTTAAAAATTGAAATTTTGTTAGATTTGGACCCTAATTTTTGATCAAATTTTGGGGCCCAACTAGCCGCTTCAAGCTCTATCCCATGTAATCAAAACCAAACTTTCCTATCCGAAGCAGTTGAATCAACTAGCACCCACATTCAGTTCAAACTAAGCAACCGAAAGGGGGAAAAAGGCAAAATTGAAAGCACAAGATAGAACATAATCAATTTTATTAAACTACTAATAATTACCGAGCTGATACCGGCAGCGAAAAACGGAATGGGACCGGGCTTCTCATCAGAAGCAGCAGCTTTGGCAGCTCTGTAAGCTTCAGGAGGCATAACCCCATATACAACAGAAACATTAACGCCAGCCTTTTCCCAAACGGCGCCGTCCTGAAGAACTCTACTGATACCACCCCACCTCCAGGCCTCGACCACACATCCTCTTTAAACTTGGCGCCACAATCAGCGGCCTCAATGGCCTGGCACACGCTGTCCTGAGCGTCCCTTATCATTTTCTCAAAGCGGGCCCTCACCTAAGAGGCTGAGGAAGACGCTTCCTTGCCGTCTGATTCTCTGAGGAATGTCGGCGTCCGCTCCGTTTCTGGGGTTTCTTTTTCGATCGAAACGGCGGCGCGGATTGTCGTTGTCATCATTTTGAAAGTGGGGAAAAGGGGACGTGGGAATTGAGTGTAAGTGCTGGGTTTAAGCTTCGTTGATGAAGAAGAAGGAAGTGGGACCAGAGTGAATGAAGATGAAACGGAGATTGCGGTAGTGGGTGGCATTGAATTGAATTTTTGTTGAGATGTTAGCAAATTTTTATTTTTTTACTTAAATTTGATGTGTGATTTTATCTTGTTCTTATTTTATTTAGAACTTTGATGGAGGGAGGTGGTATATCATGTGCCGGGTGTATACACCTTCTCTCTCACAACAGGCGGGCCCCACAACTGTGTGGGGCCCGCCTGTTGTGAGAGAGAAGGTGTATACACCCGGCACATAATATAATTTTCGTGATGGAGGAGGAGAATGAAAATGGAGATAGGAATGTAAAAGAGGAGTGATAAGGCTGTTGAGGTGTATTAATAACATTTGGGTAATTAAACTTGTACAATTTGTCAACTAATGAATATATTTTCATATTATTTCAAATAGGTTCCTCTCTACTCTCTAAACGGGTCGGGTAGGGTCGGATTTTTTGAAATTTTATTAGACCCGATCGGGACGGGTCAAGGGAAAGTCGGGTCGCGGGTCGGGTCGGGTCACGCAGAAGTGGAACCCGATCAGGTTAAATTATTTTGAAATATAAATATTAGTTAATTTATGTCCCAAAAATTATCATATATATAAAGTTTTAATACAAAAAAGTAATAAACAAATGAAATAATAGTAAAAACTTTAAAAATAATAATAAAATTTTTAGAATAATAATAAAATTTTTAGAAAAATAATAAAATTTGTATAGGGTCGGTCGGGTTTTAGTATCAAACCTGTTGCCAACCCGAAAATTTTGGGTCGGGTCGAGTCAAAATTTTGTAATTTTTTATGAACCTGCACGGGTCGGGTCGGGTTGATCGCGACCCTATTAACACCAATACTCTCTACCATAAAATGACTGAACTGCGTTTTAATTTCCTTTTAGTCTATTTTTCAAATAAAATTTAATAATAAAATTTTTAAAAGTAGAGATTTTAACAAAAAGTTGTTAATTATTTAGACTATTTATTAGGAATGATATTTGAGTTAGAATTGCTGGACAATTATGACCCATAGCATCACTATTTGTACAGAACATGATGTTGTTGTACAAATTAACTATGTGACAAAAGAAATTGCTCTTTTATCATTTGTAATTGGATTACCTGGATATATAAATGATAAAAGTCCTTATGATTAGTTCCGGATTAATCAGATATGAGACAGTATTAATCCACAAAGGTTTAATCATTAAATATCCATAGTTGTAGTATTATCGAGATTGGACATCGATAATGCGGAATAAACTAGTATTGCACTTGTGCGCATTGTGGGAGCATAACGGCATAGTTCTCATATATTTAAGTATTGGATACTTATGCAAGTGTGATAGGAGGTTGTGTTTACCGATGGTACGAGAACAGCTTCGCTCTGGTTAGACCCCTCAGAATCCCATTGGTAGTATGACAATGTGTCTATGGGAGTCCGAATCAGGGTAGGTGTATTTGGTCTTAACCTGAGACTTGCATCGATAATACTTGCGACAATCGGTATACTTTGGTTTTGGTCGTCCAGGGCTTTAACAGGTTCTGTGTACGCCTCTTATGGGTGTTGGAGTTTGCTAAGGTCCCAAGGATCCATAAACAAGCATGAACATGTGTGAATACAATCGAGAAAGTCACGGAATACTTACATCGATCGGTTGAGTGATGCTTTGACGAACAAAAACGAACATTCGGCTCACTAAGAACTGCGGCAGTGGGCTGCTATTTTGGCGTCCATGGTGGTCCTTCTTCAAGCTCCAAGCTTCGTCGAATAGTTCCCGGCTCATGGTGGACTTCCCTATCACCTTCGAATGACTTCGTAGTGTGCTAGCACTCCCGATTTTGCCACAAATCGCGACTTTTGCTTCCCATTATTCTTCCTTGGCTCTCAGTAATGGCTGCCAAACCAGAAGAAAATAACCCCTAAAGGGCGTGAGAGAGGGAGAGATTTTGGAGGAGAGAGAGAGAGATAAATGTGTTAAGTGAAATTGGTAATTGATTTCTAAAATCAAATACACAATTTTGGTTCCAAAAGTCAAAGCAATCAATGCCCACAAATGCCAACCACACACATCACTCAATCACATCAGTCACAAGTTGTCAAGTCATATCACTCAAAGTGACAAGTGATTTGACGCTTGATGCGACTAGCGATTTGACGCTTGATTTGACTTACGTGCCGCAATCGAATTCGAAATGCAAATGCGCTCGCAAACAATCCCGGGCTTGGGTTCGCTAATTTCAAATTAACGAATTTTCTGTTGCGTCGTAGTTAAATGATTACGCCTAGCGAAGTCACTATTCACGTCGCTAACGAATTATTCTAAATTAATTCGTTCGCCCGAATTAAAATCTAATTTCAATTCCGCGTCGAAATCCAATTTCGTTTAATATATCAATATATTAATTAATCGTTTAATTCCAAATTAATCGGTATCTCTCTTTAATTGATATTTTATCCCAGATAAAATATCTCCGCAATTAATCCCAGATTAATTTTCTCTCTCATCTTATTAATCCCAGATTAATTAAAAGTGCGAGTCATACTTCATCGGTGAATCTTCGGAAGCGACCAATGAGATCCTCGGATATGTTGGTAGTAAATTCGGTCGTCGGACTATCTGAACACGTAACTACCTCGTACTACGTTTGTACCGATTTACAAGACAATGTTGGCTTCTAGCAAAGCATCATGCCTACCCAATTCTCCAGAAATATCTTTACAGGAATAAATGATTCTATATCAGGCGTAGTATACGTAGTATTGTGTATTTTGATCCAGTATCGGATGATCAAATGCAAGGCCTGGGGCTGGTACAGTGTCTGCTCCGTACGAAGCATATATCGGATTACGAACAACTAGTCTCTTTAATATCGGATAATCATGACCAAGTCATATTATCCCGACGGTTGCAACCTTTTTAGAGAACCAGTTTTGTATCCCTGCGCGATCATCATCTCCATATGACTGGAGTGACACTTCCGTCTTGACATCACACCCAACACACTACGATTCTCAATATACCCAGCATTGGCGTACACAGAACCTGTTAAAGTCCTGGACGACCGCAACCAAAGTTTATTGATTGTCGCAAGTTTTAGCGGTGCAAGTCTCAGGTTAAGACCAAATTACACCTACCCTGATTTCGGATTTCCATAGACACATAGTCATACTACCAATGGAATTCCAAGGGGGTCTATCCAGAGCGAAGCTGTTTCCCGTACCATCGGTGAAACACAACCTTCTATTACACTTACATAAGTATCCTATATCCAAATATATGAGAATTATGTCGTTGTGCCCTCACAACGCGCACAAGTGTAATACAAGTCTTTTACGCATTCATCGATGTCCAATCTCGATAATAATCTGACTAGGGATATTTAATGATTTATCCTTCGTGGAATTCACGTGCTCGATTGATCTCGGCTGTCCAAATTTGTGTGCACAAGTGATGGATGCATGCCACTTGGAACGAAAGCAGAAAATGATTTGACGGATTTTATGTGCATTTAAGGAAGACCATTATGTCTTTACACTTTCCTATGGATGTTTCAGAACCCCTAGGAGCATCTTTTTGTATGACGGTGGAAAAAAGGCAATCTTCACAAAAATATATTTTTGGAATATGTAGAGAAACTTGACCTGAGGAGTATGAATATGGGAGGAGCTGAGGTAATGAGGATCTCTCAAGAAACAACAACCCAATGGAACTGGGTCGGCAGACACCACCATTTTTATAATATTCTCGACATCAACTCACCAACTTGTTGATACCAAGAACATGGGGATATATGTTGATAGTGATTTTACACCCTGAGGAAGGTTCGGATACTGAGGAGGGGCGAATGGGGTTTGTGCTTAGCCAAAATAGATGGTAAATGGCCAGGGGCTCAAAAAGATAGAAGGGGCCCGGCCTCGTTGTATATAAGAGTTCTCCCAGTGAAGATCATGTTGAGGATGAAGTAAACTATCATGCATGCCCGATTTAGTAAAGAAGTGGTGGATTTCGAGTTCTAAGATGTTTTGTTGAAACCGACCCAATGATGTCTGCACATGTCCCGACCTAGTTGGTTGATGAAGCTAGAAGAAGATCTGGCAAGCATCATCTGTCTTAGTATGCTGACCCGAGGAACGAAAATGGGATCACGGGCCGACGAGTATTGAAGTCGTATGACGTATGCCCTAATTGGGAGTTTAGACTTCTAAAGGCTAATGATGACAGAAGTTGGTCAACGACTCTCATTGGAAAAGACCCTCCCAGACAGAACAGGCTATCACATCAAAAAAAAATATATACAGTAGTAGCTAAAAGGTTGGAATAAAGGGTTTCTACTAAAAGGGGTGGTTGAGCCAGGTGTTAGTATAATTGTTTGTTGAGCGATTAGGGAAAATAAGCATGGGTGAGTGATGAGTTGTATTTATATCACTATTTCCCACTCATTTAACCTAATATTTTGTATAGTTTCTCGAGTTTTATGAACGTTTTGATGTATTTTTGTTTATTTTGCAAATAAAAATAATATTAGGACTTAATGGAATCTACTCGGGGCTAAAACGATGAAATCCGGAGAAAAAAATGTCAAAAACGAAATTTTACTATACGCGTCACGAAGTGCTGTCCTAAATTCCAATTTTGCGTATGTTTCGTATTTTGGCCATAACTTTTTCATCCGATATCCGATTGAGCTAATTCAAGTCGCAGATTAAAGAAGACTCAAAGATCTACAACTTTGAAGAATACAATAATTCCGAATTCCGAATATTGCATGACCGAAATTAATGAACAATCCGAAATTATGTTATGTTTAATTACTAAAGTCATTATCAAAAATATAAAAATTTGTCAAACTTAGCATGTTTGGTGGAGTGTTTTGTGCCATGTTTGGTGCCTTGTTTGGTGCCATGTTTGGTGGAGTGTTTGGTGGAGCAATTCGTGGAAGCCTTTAGATTTTCCTATAAATAACAAGCCATTTCATTTGTAATTCTCATGCTTTCCTTAGTTTTTGTAAGGAAATTAAGGATTGCATCTTGTTTGTTTATTTTCAGTAATTTAAATTATGCATTTTTATTTTCAGTAATAGTAGTAGTTCTTCTTCTTCATCTATTTTCTTTTATGTTTAGTACTTAGATTTCTGCTGGGGGAAGGGTGAAGCTTTTATTATTTTAATTTAGATTAATCTCCATTAATTATAATATGGAAAATATAATTCAAACTAAAAATATTACCGCCTTAATGGCTGGTTTTATTTATTTAACATAAAGTGGCACTGCCTATATGGCCGGTCTTTAGGTGACAGATAATTACCGCCAATATGGCTGGTTTATGGACAAATAATAATACCGCATTTATGGCTGGTCGGACTTAATTAAAATCTAATTTAATGAGGATACCTCCTTTATGGCTGGTCGGTAATTTCACAGTTAATTTATGTATTATAGTAAGGGAGATGTCTAAATTATAAATAGTAAAAGTGGATCCCCAACCCCAATATTTTATTTTTATTCTAGTGAAATGATGAAACACAATATCCACACTCAATAATTGATTTTCTTTTTATGGATAATTCTTTAGTTTGTTTATTGAGTCTTAAGCTTAATGCTTCTTGTTAACTGGCCATTAATAAGATTGATGGGGTAAACTTAAAATGAACTAGACATAGGGATTTTAGGTTTCAGCCTTAGATTCAATAACTCACGATCTTCCTTGAGGATATATAACCCTTTAATAGATTTCCTTACAGGATAGGAATATACATGTCGGTTGTGGGTAGCCATAATTGGAACTTGGTCTTAATGAATCCAGGTAATTGTGGTTGACATAGGAATATGGTTCAATTGGGTTATACTGGGTATTTGTGTCTGACCATCGGAAGAGGCTTTTGCATATCATCGTGTTCCAGGTTAGCAAATTAATTTATTACACATAAATAAGAGAGTCAATTCATCTTTTTAATAATTATTGTTGTAGTAACGACCCTAGATCTTTTGAGTCTTTTTTTAATTTCCTTGGTATTTTCTTTTGTGTCTTTTATTTATGTTATTTATCAAATCCACATTCAACCAACCAAAAGCAATCAATTCCATTCTCCCTATAATTAGATACCTGTAAATAAATTGTATCATTAATTAATAACAACAGTAGGAATTAAGTCCTCGTGGGATCGATATTTTTATACTACTTGAACGATACGTGCGCTTGCGTTATACGCGTGTGATTACGCACCGATCAAGTTTTTGGTGCCGTTGCCGGGGACTTATATTTCTTGAGTTATTAATTTTGAAGCTATCTAATTTACTTGTATCTAATTTTCTTTATTTTTATCTGTAATTTTTATTTCTTTCTTTTGTTTTCAGGTGATTAAAAAAATGGAACACTATTGGGAGATTGAAAGATTACGATCCTTACAAGAAGATACACCCCAAATCTGGGAGCAACAGTCCGGTTTTCTGAGGCCTGTTGTCCAGCCCAACAACTATCACTGGATGCCAGAACCAAGCAATTCTACATTTGCTCCACAGAACGAAATGGGGAGATGTGTAATATGTGATGGTAACCGCCCGAGTGATCAATGTATATACCTTTCAGAGTGGCAGAATTATTGGAATCATTCAAGGTACGAAGAACCATCATATTTTCCATCTTATTCACCATCCACCTGTGATCTTTATCAAGAACCAGAACCATCCGAGAAAGATCAGATACTGAACATGCTCAAATATTGGTTCAAAGAACGGGCAGCTCAAATTGATGCACAACTTCAGAGTCAAACAGAATCCATACAGAGAATGACAGATCAGATCAGACAATTAACAGAAAACCAGAGCTACATACCTCAAATACCATTTTCAGAGGACACTGATGAAGCCTTCGAGTACCAAACATTTCACGATGACATTTTAGCAAAGGAGGAGGCTGAGCAGAATCAGGAATCTGAGGTATCAGTTCAGGAGCCCAAACCATCAAAGTCTCGATTTGATTTTTATTATTCAGATTCTGACTCTGACGAAGAAGCTGAGCTGTTTGTACCAACTGCACCGAAAATTGAGGATGGAATTCTGTATCCTCAAAACGAAGATCTTGGAGATTGCATTGCACAAATTTTTGAAGAAGATCTACCTGAGCCAATCATTTCACTCATATCAGAGGATGAAGACCTAATGTCGGATACATCTTTACATCCTCAGGCAGACACTTATGGAGCATGCATTTCACAGATGACAGATGAAGATCAGAACGCAGAAATCCTAGAATACATCTGTGAAGAAAATGTGGAGCAAGAAGCAGAGCAAATGGAGGAGCAAATGTCAGACCTTATTGAAGATCCAATGCATTCAGGCGAAACATCACTGTTTTGGGGAGTACTAATCAAAGATATCACCCAAAAGCTTGACAGAATGGAACTTCCATTCCAAGTCAAGCACCATACGAGACCTCCTGATTTTCTTTCTTTCTTTTCAGGAACCACTGGAGCAACAAAGATTAAAAAGGTGGCACAAGCACTAAATGGGACAAAATTCTTTTTGCCACTTTACCGTTGGAAGAGACCCTTCAAAAGCAACGCTCACGGGATTGTCTTTAATCGGACATCCAAAACGACGCTGAAACCTCCTTGACAAATAGATTCCAGTCACGTCTGGCTGAAGACGATAAATTTAGCGCTGGCAGGGAGGCAACCCATGCAATTTGTTGTAATTTGTTTTCATATTTTGTGTGAACTTTTTAATTTTGTGTGTTAGTTTTTCAGGAAAAAACACAAACGAAACATTTTAAGACAGAAGGAATGGTGTTTGGCATTCAGAAAGAGGAAAGATAATTCATTAGAGATGGCTGAGTAAGGAAT